>JBCNYH010000010.1:20935099-20937599 GCA_039654325.1 Tandanus tandanus
TGATTCATTTATATTCACATGTGATTCATTTATATTCACACGTGATTCATTTATATTTACATGTGATTCATTTATATTCACATGTGATTCATTTATATTCACACGTGATTCATTTATATTTACATGTGATTCATTTATATGTACATGTGATTCTCATGTCACTCATTTATATACATAGAGTATATGATTCACTTATATTCACGTGACTCATTTATATTCACGTGTGATTCATTTATATTCACATGATTCATTTATATTTATATGATATAATTATATTCACATGTGATTCATTTATACTCATATGTGATTCATTTATATTTACATGTGATTCTCATGTGACTCATTTATACTCACACGTGATTGGTTTATATTCACATGTAATTCAAACACAGTTGATTAATTACCTGATCTGATTTTCTAAGGATTAATTTATTTCCAAATGTGATTCTCGCACGACTCCTAAATCCTTTTTTTTTAACACGTACCAGTAGGGAATGTGTTTGCTGTCACATATCATCCGCACATGATGTCGTGTTCCACATCCACTTTACAAATTCATATCATGTAATCACATACCCGTGATGTGGATATGTTCTGACGTTAAGGAACATTTCGAATGCAACGGATCAAACGTGGACGTGGAGCATAGTGTACCACAGTAACACTGTAAAATCCGTGCCAAAATATAACGTTGCTAAATCCTGACCGTTCCTGTTTAATGCTGAACTTCACATTGTTTTATCTTCAATGTCGGTGCACACTGGTGTATAGAAGTGGCATATTTTTCAGGTGCGTATGACACTGGAGAGATTTGATGGCACCCGAGATACAACAGATAAATGACGCAGAAAATATATTTATGCATGCAGGATTCCCTGCCAATAAAACCCGAGTGGTTGGTGGACGGAAGCACGCTGGTGTCCGGTGATCACACGCCACAGCTGCATTTCAGTAAGAAACAGAAAAGAGCGAGAGATGTGTAGTGAGAGAGTGTGTGTGTGTGAGAGAGAGAGAAAGAGAGAGGGAGAGAGAGAGAGAGAGAGAGAGAGAGAGAGAGAGAGAGACAGACAGAGAGAGAAGGGATACAGCAGAAAGGGAAAGAGCAACGTGGCAGGCGTCACACACTCCAACTTGGCGACAAAGCAGCGGAAAAATGGAATGACAGGAAGAATGTATGTATGTATGTATGTATGAGCAACACAGAAAGGCAGTACTGGGTAAATGTCAGACGCCGAGGTTGAAGTGTTTGAATACAAGCGGATGATATATGACCTCCGCCATATATACCATTTATTCCCTTAAGCAGCAATTCCATTGCCTCTGTCCCGAAAATTGGAATGGGGTGTGAGGTTTTTCTGGAATGTCACTGGGATCCACATGTGCAGCCTGCATCCACATGTGCAACGAACTTTTTTTATCCACTCTACGCAACTAAGATGTGCTTGGTTCCATAGCATCTGGTCCACGGGAGTGTACAAACTTTTGGTTAACGTTAGGTATTATCAATTTATTAGCCACAGAGCCTTTTATTCCGGAAATTCCCATCATTTGGATTAAACCTATTCAAATATAAACTATATGACAGATGTAGTATAAAACAGTTCCTATATAACTATAAGAACCCAAGAAATATAACAAAATAAAGGATAACGGATAAGGTGCGTTGAGATTCTGACCCCTGGTGGACACCCCCCATCCCCACACCACCCCCACATGGAGAACCAGTGGTCAAATCCATAGGAACCTGAATTTGTCTTGAATCGGATCGAAGTAGTGCGTGCACTTTTTATAACAAGTCCAAGATCTGAAATCTGAACCAAGGAAACTTCTAAAGAATCAGTAAAAGATCAGAAATGTACAAACAATGAGTTTCGAATCCATTTCCTGGCACACAAATGAACATCTCTCCGTCATCAATCAGAAAAGAAAAAAAAAAAAAAAAAACCCACAATGATTCAACAAAACAAAAGGTGGAAGTGGAATTAAAAACAACGCCACACCAACATGATACTCCACATTCGACATGACTTCGTCTTGAGTCTCGGATTAAGTGTGCATCTCTAAACGACAAATGTAAAGAGCAGATGGGATTCCTGCTTCGCCCCAGTGTGTGCCTCCTGTCCGTCAACACGTTTCGTGTGAGGACGGAGAGATGCGATCGTGGTTGCATTCTCTTTTCCCCCGAGGCACTGATTTAAAATGGTGGCTGGAAGAACACACCGCAGACCACGTAATCTTCCTTCATCGGATGATGACTTCCGAGAACAGGAAAGGAAGCGTAGGGGTAGGTAGATAGGTAGGCAAATAAATAAATAAATAAATAAATGAATAAATAAATGAATAAATAAATAAATAAATAAGGGGGAGAGCGAGCAGACCACAAGCTGGGAATGTGAAATCGCGGACAATTATTTGCTGAGCAAAATACAAAGCCTGCCAGATGAACTGGAGCTTAGCCATGAATACCAGTGGCTACCCTCAAAGGCTACATGGGGAAAAA
>JBCNYH010000010.1:20940099-20954206 GCA_039654325.1 Tandanus tandanus
AGTGACACGCACGGGTTGCCAGATTCGAGGTTTATTTACACGATTTGAGATCAAGAATTTAAACCCGCCAATGTTAATTTTTATTATATAAATAATAATAATAATAATTATTATTATTATTACTGTTAATTCTTAAAGTCCCTTTCATGAATTATATCAAAGACACTGATGGAAAAAACAAACAACAAATATAAGGATAAAAGGAACTGAACTTTAAAAAAAAAAAAAAACATTAATTTAAAAAAGATGTCACCATGGAGACAAATGGTACACAATTCATGAAGGACAGCATTAATAACGCATGATTAATTATGATTGTGATTTATTATGAATGGTTAAAATGAAGAATAATTAATAATTACAATATGGATTATTCAAATTCATTATTAATTGACGTTTAGACATTCACTCCTCCCTTTAATTATTTTTAATGCATGCACATCTTAAGTGCACAATTCTGACCCATTTACACACACACACACACACACACACACACACACACACACAGCATGACATTTCTTAGTAGGTATTGGATGTGAGGATATTCATTTCTAGACTTTTTTTAACAAAACTGAAAACCCACTCATGGGCCGGATTCATCCCACAGGCCACCGTTTCAAGCCCATTGTTGGACCGCATTGGGACTATATTTCTGCTAAGAGCATTCTAAAATACTGTACATTTATTCATCTTCTGTAAGCTCTTTATCCAGGTCAGGGATGATTCCAAATTGCCGCTAGGTGTGAGTCACATGGTGGATCAGGAGAATATCGCTGGAACACTAGGCATGAGGCAGGATACACCCTGGATGGGATGCCAGTAAGCACAGGGTACCATAAACCCACACACACACACACACACACTGGGGTAATGTATCTTAGCCAGTGCATCCACTGATGTATTGTGTGGTGGTTGGATGAAACTGGACAACCCTGAGGAAACCAACTTAGACACGGAGAGAACTTGATGGGGAAACTCCAAACAGACAGGAAGCTGAACCAAAGGTTAAAACTTGGAGTTGTAATACAGAATTATCTCAGAAAATACATAATGCTCATTTTCCACTAATAAGACTCTACAAAGTGCAACAATGAGTTCTGATAAGGATAATAAATGAACCCTTAAATGCATATGCTCAGTACAATATGATTTAAAAATAAAGTAGTGGAATGTGTGAAAACCTATGAGCTGGCAACCCACTGCAATGCTCTTTCCTCACAGTCGGCCTGTAGCTTTCAGCAGATGGATTGGTCCCTCTTCTGGCAGGAAAAGCACTGCTTAGAGGCAGTTTATTCAAAAAGCAGACTTTTGGTTTTGTTTTAAATCTTAAAGACACACAAAAAAAAAAAAAAAAAAAAAAAAAGGATGGAGTCATGTATATCATGTATAGAGTTCAGTATACACTGGATTCTGTGTTAATGATAAGGGGTGGAGTAAGAACATGACCTGTGGCTATATATGTGTCTGCTCCTTCTTCATTAAATATTTAATAATTAAAAATATTTTGTTAGTTTCACGTCAACAAAGCCTCCTGGAAGGAATAGTACGCCTCACGTGTTCGCTGCATCAGATTATACGGTGTAGATCCTCTAAAGAGAAACTTGGGATTAAAGAAAATTATTACTAAACTGTACATCATCCTATACCGTGTATCTGTTGGTGGGTTTTAGGTGATGGATCTCGGTTAGGGCTAGGCGATATATTACTAAATGATATCATACCACGATATGACCGTGTGCATCATCAGCCAGCTAAGTATCGTGAATTTGAAATGAACAATGTTTTAGCTGAAGTGTTTTTGCCTCATGAATACACCAGTTGAGGGTCTCCATAATGTGTAATGCCACATGCTACTCCCCGCTAACGCCCTTTCCCAATTCATTCCAGACTAACTCCATGAAAATATGGATCTGATGGTAGCGGCGGATTTATTTATTTATTTTTTTATGAATTAGACTTTTTTCCCCCATCAAACGTGACTTTACCGGATTGTTGCGAGCAGCACGACTCTAGTTCTGAAAGCGGCCAGCCATTTTCTAGCTAGCTTTCTCTGGGACGAGGGGCAGAGAAGGAACATAGATATTAAATAAGATAGACAGGCTACACCCTACTGACATCACCGTTGGGTGGCGGAACTTTACGCCGCCATCCTGTTTGGTGTTACTCACTCTCTGTTATGGACTATAACAGCATAAATAGTAAGAAAACAGAATGTAGCCGCAGGGCTTCACTGTAAATTTCACTAAATAACCAACCGGGATGGCGGACAGGTGGAGCCATATGATCTATCTTATATGGTATCTGTGAGGAGGAATATTGGCGAGTGTCAATCATGCAATAATCATTCAACTTATTTAATGTCAGTGATGGATAAATCGGCTCATAGAAGAATACCAAGAATTAGCTGGTGGCTTCCCACCAATCAGAAATGGGAAAATATCGTGAATGAACAATTATTTCTACAGTATTGGTATATACTAGGGCGGCACGGTGGAGCAGTGGTTGGCACGTCCACCTCACAGCAAGAAGACCCGGTTTTAATTCCCGGGCTCGGGGAGTTTCTATGTGGAGTTTGCATGTTCTCCCCGTGCTTGCGTGGGTTTCCTCCGGGTACTCCGGTTTCCTCCAACAGTCCAAAACATGCACAGTAGGTTAACTGCCTGTTCAAAATTGCCCCAAGGAAATGTGTTGGCCCTGCAATAGCCTGGCGAGCTGTCTAGGGTGTACCCCGCCTTCGCCCAGAGTCGGCTGAGATGGGTGCCAGCCTCCCCGCGACCCTAATTAGGATTAAGCGGCTTAGGCAGTGAATGAATGAATGGAATATACTAATGTTCACTTCATTCACTTATTGGCTGAACCACTTAATTCTGTTAGGGGCGCAAGGAGGCTGGAGCCTATCTCAGCCGACGCCAGGCGAAGGCGGTGTACACGCCGAACAGCTCGCCGGACCATTGTAGGGCCAACACATACAACCATTCACACTCACACCTAGGGGCAAATTGGAACAGCCAGCTAGCCTAATGGGCATGTCTTTGGAATGTGGGAGGAAACCAGAGTACCTGGAGGAAACCCACACAAGCAAGGGTAAAGCTCCACAGAGAAACATCCTCGCCAAGCCCGGGACGCTTCTTGCTGTGAGGCGGATGTGCTAACCACTACGCCACCGTGCTGCCCGTGTAGTATATACTAATGTAATTATTCCAACAATATCAGAAAATATTGCAATATTAGCTTTAGCTGAAATTCTTATTGCTCAGCCCTAGTCATCATGGATTATCTTTAACCACGATAGCTCTAAAATCACACCAAGATCCCATCTGATCTAACGTCAGGGACCTGAACACACAATCATCTCATAAATACATGATTGATGTGCAACCAGGGTACAACAGCTACATAGTAAATAGCAAGCTGTCTGTTCTAGCAGTATGTTAGTGTTTAAATTACTCTCCATTAACATAAGTTCACTCAGAATTTAATTCCCAACTAAGCCAGCACACACCTTTCTATGTGTGAAATTCGGTCCCAATGTCAGGGAGTGGTGTCGGAAACCTTTAATGAAGAGCGATGATGACGGGAGGCCAGTAGAGATCCATCCCTTCAGGTTTTTGCTTTCTGTCCTAGTGGAGCACGCGCTCATCTCACCTGTCCAGGTTTTACACCCCTCCTATGTGAAAATGAGGCCCAGAAAGGAGCTCCTGCAGAGGGGCTCACACTCTTAGCTCTCACCCCTGAGAACCGTTAAATCACTCTTTCCTCACCCTTACCTCCGAGTTTATTACAACACGTCTGAAACTCAACTTCAGATACGGAGTCACCGAGCATCCTCTGGTCTCCAGCTGCACGAGAATCGACTCCATAGTTTACCATTCAGAAATCTGTGACATTTACCATTGCGTTTTTTCTCTGTGCTTTGGTAAGCGCTTCCAAACAAACCCTTAATCTAATAAATGTTATACCTCAGTGTTGGATTCCTAATTCTGATTGGTTGGAAGGTGAAGCAGTAGACTCATCCTGTAAAGGACATCGCAGGTTTATCAATGTGTAGAAAGTGATGGTGTTGAATTAAAGGGTTAGACTTCAGCTACAGGTTTCCATCTAGGACGGGTATGGTGGCGTAGCGGTTAGCACGTCCACCTCGTAGCAAGGATTCGACTCCCTGGGCTTGGTGAGGGCGTTTCTGTGTGGAGTTTACATGCTCTCACTCTGCCTGCATGAGTTTCCTCCGGGTACTGCAGTTTCCTCCCACAGTCCAAAAACATGCCCATTAGGCTAATTGGCTGTTTCAAATTGCCCCTAAGTGTGAAAGTGATTGTGAATGGTTTTGTGTGTGTCTGTGTGTTTTGGCCTGCATTGGTCTGGCGAGCTGTTCAGGGTGTAGGGTTGGCTGAGATGGACGCCAGCCTCCCCGCAACTCTAATTAGGATTAAGTGGCTTAGAAAATGAATGAATGAATGAATGAAAAATTCATGTGAATTATTTTTTGGGGAGGTGTTGGGGGGATGGGGCCTGTCATACATTGCAAAAATACAGAGTCCGTAAAACGACATCTAGAGGGAAAAAAACCTTTTGGTCTTTGTGTGTATGTGACAGATTCCCATGCGCAGCAGATAGTTTTTAACTTCAGAAACTTTTTTGCTTCAGTTTCTCGTGCACACAGTACATTTTCTCATGTGCACGAAAAGCCAACAGTTTTTTTTTTTGCTTTGTTTTGTTTAGTTTTTACTCTTTACAGAAAAAAAAAAAAATCTGACCCCATTCACTCATTTGCTGAATCGCTTATTCCCACTAGGGTCATAGGGAGGCTGGGTCCTATCTCAGCCAAGATGCATAAAGATGGGGTACACCTTACACAGCTCACCAGACCATCGCAGGGCCAACACACACAATGGAACTTGAACAGTAAAAGATTTTATGCTTTATATTCCTTTTTCAGGGATCCATTCATTAATTCATTTTCTAAGTGGCTTATTCCTAATTAGAGTTACGGCGAGGCTGGTGCCCATCTCAGCCGACTCTGGGTGAGTGCGGGGTACACCCTGAACAGTTTTCCAGGCCATCACAGGGCAACACACACAAAACCATTTACACTCACAGGGGCGATTTGGAACCACTAATCATTCTGCTGTGCAACTTTTTGGACTGTGGGAGGAAACCAGAGTACCCAGAAGAAACCCACGCAAGCATGGGGAGAACAGGCAGACTCCACGCAGAGACCCCCCGAGCCCGGGAATCGAACCCGGGACCTTCTTGCAGTGAGGGGAACGTGCTAACCACTGCGCCACCTTGCCTCCCCTTTTTTCGGTCATTTATTTCCCATATCAAGGTTCCATTCATGATATATATATAGAATTTTCTCTTCACAGCCACTGTAGAGGATCAGAAATGACTGTAGAGCCTGTGTTTAATCTGCACGTATGTCTGTTAATCTTATTTAATGTTTTCTTGTCAGTTTAAGATAAAAAGCAGTTAAAAATTCTAAGTTTGTGCTCTCAGGCCATTTTCTACGCAATTACTGTATAACATTTATTACTATAATAGCGCACTTTCTCTTTATGATACAGCTTTCTGTTATATTTTGTCAACTGTCAGCTTAGTTTATTTCAATACTTTTTTTTTTTTAACGTGTCGAAAATTACCACTTCATCTTGCCTTTAGGGCATTTCCTTTTAAAAGACAGCTTATCTGGGAAGTTATGACCTACATTGTTGTCAGGGTTTTTCACTTTATTGAATATCATTTCGCACCTATTTTCATAAGACCCTGAAAACTTGACAGGCGCTCTCGCACCTTGGAATGAATTCCCCACCCACCGGGTGACAAAAGAAAAGTGAAGGGAGGAATATCAAAAAAAAAAAAAAAGAAAAAAAAAAGAAAGAATGAAAGAAAGAAAGAATCTGGTAAAGATTGACATGATTTGGTTTATTGCAGCATTCAAAGTGTTCGCGGGATGTAAACATCTATTTGTAGGTCTGCCGCACTCTGTTGGGAAGGATCGCTTGTCTTCTACTTCAGTGTGAGCTGGGCCTCTGCTCCCAGCATGCTGTCAAGCGATTTTTCCCCCAAATCCGAGGCACCTCCGTTATACGCCTATGTGCCCGTGTGCCCCGGGCCTCAGTGGCAGCCTGCAACAACACACAAACAAACAAACAAACGGCGCTCCCTGATTCCTTATGGGCTTTTTGTATCTTTCATTAGCTACAGAATGAAGAATCTGCGGATGAATTTTACAAAGCGACGAGAGGTTTCCCTCATGCAAATGTTCCAAACGAGCCCTGAAGTCATCTAATTGCTTGATGTGTTGCCCTTTTTTAGTGCTTGTGAAGATACAGTATACTTATATCCATAAGGTCCCGCAGACACAAACTCTACTTGCCGTATTTTTAATCAACTGTATGTTGACGTTGAAAGCGGTAAAAAAGCTAAACTCCATCTATTAACGACTCTGGAGCAAAAGTTCTAGTAATATAATAGAGACAATATATCACAAGATGGCATATCACTCACTCGCTCACTCATTAGGGTTGCGTGCATCACAGCCGACACTTCGTGAAGGCGGGGTACACTCTAAACACCTTGCCAGACCATCGCGGGCCAACACACACAACCATTCAGACTTACACTCACACCTGGGGCAATTTGGAACAGCCAGTTAGCCTAATGTGCATGCCTTTGGACTGTAGGAGAAAACCAGAGGACTCAGAGGAAACCCACACAAGCACATGGAGAACATAGAAACTTCACACAGGCACGCCTTCGCTGGGTTCGGGACTCTAACCCAGGGCCTTCTCGTTGTGAGGCGGGTGTGCTAATCACGACACCACCGTGGCCCCTGGCGTCATATAAGACCATCAGAATAATGACACAAGAACAACTACAGTGCTAACAATTAAAGACAGAGAAACATCCAAGTTGATGCTCAGCTCTGCAAGTTTCATGACATTTTTACTCTGAATATCAAACATGAGCAAAAGGAATATTTTACGCCTTGCATCAAAAAAACCAAAAAACAAACAACCTCTGACTCTGGACAAAGAGGGGATACAGGTCGCCAGTTCATCTCAGGGCTACTACTCACACATATCTATTCACACTCACACCAATTTAGAACAGCCTAATCTGCAGGCTAATCTGCATGTCTTTAGACTGTGGGAGGAAACCGGTGTTTCCAGAGGAAACCCACGCAAGCATGGGGAGAACATGCAAACTCCACACAGAAAAGCTAAGCTAAGCGCGGGACTTGGGGTTCCAGGACCTTCTTGCTGCGAGGCGGATGCCCTAACCCTAACTACTACACCTCCATGCTGCCCTTGGTTTGCCCTAAGAGTGGATCTTTAAATGGATGGATGGATAGTGTATCAATCCTCAGAAATACTACACAGGAAGCACAGTCAGTTTATAAATTGCATAAACACTCTTAATTTGCATTAAAAAATATCTGTCAACACACAATATACTGCATGTCTCTTCATCAGTATTAAATTTTCCTTGGTTTAAATGCCACTGAGGTATGATAAAGTCAAACTCACTTTGTTTGACAGATGTTTTTTTTTCTTTCTCTGTCTCTCTCTGAGCCAAGTTCTCATGTCCATCCAAAATAAACTTGTTTCTCTCCAGAATAATGATAGCTGAAGGCCTACTACTGGGGCTCTCAGCCCTAACCCTGACTTGCCCCCTCGAAAAAACACAGCACATTTCCTACTGCCTGCCAATTACACACATTCGATCTGCAATGCAAACGCACAGACTCCGACTCAGAAATACACACAATTGCACACACTTGGCTCATTAAAACTTATACTCATCTACTAGAACTTTTCAGATGGATACGTCTCAGAGGAGAAGGGCTTTTGCGTACATCTGCGGGAATTGCTGAACACTTTCTTTCCCCCCCTTTCTCTCTTGCGCTTGTAATTATGGAGCCTGCATGGAAGTACGACCCTGAGAATAAGGCCTCCTCCTGAGGGAAGTCCCATGGCAACATCAGCCCCTCTGTCTAGACCTCTCTCCGCTCCGATGCCACCCACAGCGGGCACTGAGGGGTCGTCGACGTGCCCCCATCACCGCCGTGCTCGGCTCGCACCAGCCAAACTCCTGATGCTTCAGAGACAAAAGCAACAGTGGGAAAAAAATGGGAAAAACAAACTCTAAAGTCACTGAGGGTTTGAGAAGAACTGAAGCATACAGCCACGGCAAGCAGTAGGAATAAGCAGAAGTTGTTGTTGAACAACTGGTTTAACTTTGTGGTTCTGTTTGGATTTGGGTTACACACGTACGCTCCGTTACAACATGTACACTAGCTGCAAGGTATTATACTAAAAATGATACAAGTCGATTTAAATATCCATTCGAAACACTCGGTTCATATTCAGAGCAAAAACAAGACCTGGCCTGCACAACAACAATCTTCCCACACAAAGATCTGCATTGTGATCTGAGGTACACAAATACAGTTAGGATCTATTACTGAAATCACCTATCCATCCATCAATAGATCTATTTATTTTCTTCCACATATCCAAGGTCACATCGTGGAGGCAACAGGCCTGCGCATCACTGTAGTGAGTAGTGGTTAGCGTGCCCGCCTTACAGCAATAAGATCCTGGATTCGAGTCCTGTGTGGCGTTTGCATGTTCTTCCTGTGCTTACGTGGGTTTCCTCTGGGTACACTGGTTTCCTCCTACTGTCCAAAGACATGCACATTAAGCTAGCTGGCTGTGCCAAATTGCCGCTAGGCGTGGGCGTGAGTGTAAATGGATGTGTGTGTTGGCCCAGCAAACTGTTCAGGGTGAACCATTCCTTCTTCCAGTGAAAGAATTGTGATCATTATAATTAGGAACATTGGTGTAGTAGTTCCTCACAGCAAGAAGGTCCTGGGTTCCATACCCAGGCTCGGACATTTCTGTATGGAGTTTCTCCTCCTGCTTGCGTGGGATTCTACTGGGTATTCCGGTTTCCTCCCACAACTGACTCGCCCTGAATCAGCTGAGATTGGTTCCATCCACCCCTTAACACTAATAAAGGATAACGTCTATTAGTCTTCTCATGCAGCAATATTTACTCATATACACAACATGGCTAAAAGTTTGTTGACACCTCATATCCATATGTGGTCCTTCCCCAGACCTTAGCCACAAATTTGGAAGCACACAAATGTCTTGAATATCTTTGCAAACAGTAGCACTACAATTTCTCAGAACTGAGAGGTCTCAAACATGTTCCAGGTTGACAAGGTTTCTGTATACAAAGCGAACCCCATGAAGCCATGCTTTATCAAGGTTGGCATTGAAGAAATTGAGTAATTTGCAAAATATTAGGAGCATACTAAATTAATTTTTTTTTTTTTTAATTAAAAATTCGCAAATTTCCCAGCATAAATATTTTTAGCAGATTTACTGAAGGTGTTCCTCAAGGGTTAATTGTTGGTCCAGTTTTATTCTAAACAAGTAGGCTCAGTAATTAGCCTTTTAAAATTTTATTTTTTTTTTTTACATACATTTTCCTTCTAACTTAACTCCATCTTAAAAGATATAGCAGTACCTTCCTGACATTTCATCCTGAAAATGTAAAAAAATGACAAATAAAGTCTAAGTTATGGTTAGTCATTAGTGCGTTTTTTATTTTAATAGAATGGAACGGTTCTAAGCTGTATGAAGTCTTGCATCAAATAAGGTGCTGAGGTTTTAACCAGTCATTTTATTGCTGTTAAGCAGAAGAGAAGAAGGTGGTGATTTGTTTTGGCGACACCTTACTTGAGACAGTTGTTCTCCAGTATAACATTCTTTATATTCTTTAGCGTGCACAGCAAAATTCAATCTTCATCATCATACCCTAAAAATGTTAACTAAACTGCAGATTATTTTACAAGCTACTTTACAAATGATGTCTTTTAGTTACATTAAAGCTTTTAAAGCACTGAATGCATGAGCAGGCACTCAGAAACAGAGAGCACATGATCACTACTTAACGATTAGCGTTAGCACAGATGGCCTTATTGTTTTCGATTAGCTCACATTTCTAAGGCTGGCAAATGTGTGTTAATGTTCACTGAGATAAGCTCAACAGACTCCCATTAATCACTGAAGTCACTGAAAGAGAAAGAACCTCGGGGATAGTCAATCGTGGCTACGCTGGAACAGACAATCCCAACCCTAATTCCATTGGACATATATATCTCACCAAAAAATTAATCAGCTTTTGATGCATTGTTTAAATTTAGGAAATCTCTATGTAACCCTATCTTGATGCCTCAGTAAGCTATTCTTACCTACAATCCCTTTATATATGGTGTGCCACGTATAGGTGGTAGTTATCATGGTATTTTCATTTATTTATTTATACTGTATTAATTCCGCAAGGGAAACTTGGACTTCTGCATTTAACCCAGCTAAAGTGAGCAGTGGCAAGATGTGACAAGCTTATCCAAAGAAGAGACTTATCCAAAGCATCTTGCAGCTGTAATTGCCGCAAAAGGTGGCTCTACAAAGTACTGAGTTTTGGGGGGTGAATAGTTATGCACTCTTTGTCCTATTTGTTGTTTGCTTTGCAATAAAAAAAATCACATCTTCAAAGTTGAAGGCATGTACTGTAAATGAAATGATGCAAACCATCCAGGTTGTGAGCGAACAAAACATGAAAAATGCCAAGGGGGGTGAATACTTTTGCAAGGCACTGTACTTTCCATTACTCAAATCTCTGCTAGGACTTTTTGCTTTTATTTATTTCTTTATTTATTTTTGCCCTTGCTTCTTTCATCTTGCACCTCCTTCATATCACTTTATAATTTATACTTATACTAGGTAGAACAAAAATCAGCCTTCATTTAAGAAAGCATGACTCACTATTTTAATTATTTACTTTAATCATAAAAAAAATCTATTAAGACGTTTTTACTGAAATCTGCTAAAGAAAATCAATGTCTCTCATACAGTGCGTAGCTATGGCCTTCATCAGACATGACCTTCCAGCTGGATCTCTGCTTCTTCAATCTTTTTCTCCTCCTGCTCTGGTCCCACGCTGGGTCGTTAGCACAGCGGTGTCACCAGACGAAGGAGCCAGGGCCAGAGTGCTCGGAGAGAGAGAGAGAGAGAGAGAGAGAGAGAGAGAGAGAGAGAGAGACGTGGAGGGAGAGAGAAAGACAGGGAGGTATAGAGGGAGAGAGAGAGAGATAGAGAGAGGACTCCTGGCACAACACTGGCTGCTGTGTGGGTTGACATTCAGGGCTGGCTGATCTATGGGGCCGGGGAGAGTGTGTCCTTGCACTGGGTCCTCGACAGAACAGGACAAACAAGGCTTCTGGCAGCGCCGTCTCCACCCACTCTGCTTGTCTCTTCGTTCTATCATTGTACAGTCAGGGATATTCCATCTACTACAGCCAGATTATTTCCGAGCGTCCGTTCTGATATAGTGCTCCATGAGGTGGAATAACATGAGGTGATGAAGTTTCTCCACCTGAAACCCACTCTCACTCACTCACTCACTCATTTGTCGAACCGCTTAATCCTATTAGGGTGACAGGGAGGCTTGAGCCTATCTCAGATGACACTAGGTGAAGGCGGGGTACACCCTGAACAGCTCACCAGACCATCAAAGGGCCAATACACACACACAACCATTCACACAACTCAGTCTTACAACTAGGCAATTTGGAACAGCCTCATGTGCATGTCTTTGGACTGTGGGAGGAAACCGGAGTACTCTGAGGAAGCCCATGCAAGCATATGGAGAACATGCAAACTCCATACAGAAATGCCCTCGTCGAGCGCAGGACTCTGACCCGTGACCTTCTTGCTGTGAGGCGGATATGCTAACCGCTACTCCACCGTGTCGCCCTCTCTGAAAACCAGCTGAAATCCTACATCTTGTTTCAACACCGTCAAGCCCTGATCCCATTTTGGCGATAACGCCCGATAATGTCCACGATTCAATCAATTTTTATGTCGGGATCAAACATGAGTGGTCTGCGACTGATAGGAATCCACCCGTTGTGGACAATCGTCCCGTTATTTTTGAAACCTGTTTCCAAACGTTGGATGATTACACACTATAATCTACTAATCGGTGACTGTCACCAACTGAGACTGTTGTGGTTGATCACAGATAGTCGCAGATAGTTGGGGACTTAATTGCAGGACAGTCTCAGACCTAGTTGCCGACCATCAGAGATTTTCATCTGAGCATTATATTATTTCAGTCATTTAGGACACCACATACACATTTGTGGTCGGTCTGAGACGGTCTGAGACAGTCGCCAACTCAAAAAAGTTTTTGGCAGTCGCCAAAGGATCGCCCAAATGAGACCGGGCCTTCACTTTGTACACATTGATTTTTATTATTTTTTTTTGTCTTATCTGTTTGAAGCATTAAATGAAAACCTGTATAAGCTGTATTTTTGTTTTGGGTTTTTTTGGGTACTGAGAGAGCAAAAATAAAGAGGATGGTAAAGAAAAGACTGTTTTGCTGCAGAATCAGTGGTGGCCCAGGGGTAGGGTGCTGGACTACTGATCCGAAGGTCAGGGGTTCAAGCCCCACTATCACTGGGTTGTCACTGCTGTCCCCCCCAGTGCAGCTAACTGGCCAGCCATGTCTCTCACTGTCTGTCATTGCTGATTTTCGTCAAGAGTAGGCTGCATTGCCGTTAGCGTGTTTCTGCCCTGTGATGGCCTGGCGAGCTGTCCAGGGTGTACTCTGGAGTCGGCTGAGATGGGCGCCAGCCTCCCCGCAACCCTAATTCAGATTAAGCGCTTCAGAAAATGAATGAAGGAATGTTTTGTTGCTATAACACAAGTGATAACTGGAATTGATATGTTTTGTGGATTTTCCTGTAAATATAAATGGATAAAAAGAAGGATGTGGCTTTAATTAATGAGGATTTGTAATTGTGCTGCACATCCCTGTGATATAAGGGCAGGGAAACACTACAGGACGTGATGTTATGGGTAAATAATCAATTAGTTGGACTCTGCTCAACTGCATCAACTCGTCATTGATTATTTTCTCGTCACACAATATTTTAAGAATCAGAAATCGTGTACTCGCATACAGTCTAGACTAAATTGTCTAGACTAAATTGTACTGTGTGTGTGTGTGTGTGTGTGTGTGTGTGTGTGTGGGGTTGGGGGGGTGGTATTATGCCAGATTGTAAGAAGGCCCTGGTCCAGTGTCTGGCCCCATGCACATTACTCATCCTCTCCGCCCTCTCTCTCTCTTGCTCTCTCTCCCTCCCTCCCTCCCTGTCTCTCTTTCTCTTTAGCTTCCCTGACAACAGCACGAACCCCTCCTCACCTGGCTGCCTTCATCCCCCTCTCCCACCCTCCCTTGTTCTCTCACTCTCTCTGGACCACAGAGACCGTGTTAATTAAAGGAAAAGGTTAATGCTCTGGGGGTCCGGAGATCCTGCGTTCAGGGTGAACCCCTAGCATGTTGCAGCTGCCTGGCGCTTGCTCTCTGCAGACTTCCTGCTGCGTTCAGGACCGAAGCCCGTGTTCCATCACGCCTCTCCCGCACTTCCAGCACCGAACTTATTCCACTTAATTAAACATGAGAAGTTCGCCTTACTCAGAGGAATGGGATAAACCCACTGCTTGGAAAGTATCTGAAAGGCTCTACGTTTAGTAGCTAACACATCTGATCACTGCTCAAAGGAAACACACACACATACATACGCACACACACTGTCCATTGTGTCTTACTGATTCAGGGCAAATTATAATATTATAATATAAATAAAAATAAAAACTATTATTATTATTATTATTATTATTATTATTATTAACATTTAATTTTCTTTTTAAATCACATTTTAATAATTTTAATAATCGAAATCAATATATATTTTTACTTTTTTAAATAAATCATTTGTCTTTATATTAATTGGGTTTTTTTTAAGCTTGTAAGTTTTTTATTTGTTGATGTAAACATCTCCTGTCATTTTTAATTTTATATTGATTTTTTTAGTTTTTTATGATATTTAATGATATAATATAATTATATATATATATATATAGGGGGCATTGCTGGATTACTGATTTGAAGGTCGGGGGTTCAAGCCCCACTATCAGCGGGATGTCACTGCTGTCCCCCCAGTGCAGCTAACTGGGTTATCAAA
>JBCNYH010000010.1:20981579-20991643 GCA_039654325.1 Tandanus tandanus
GGGGATGTTTTGTATGTAGGATGGTGTATGAATTGATGGATAGATGGATGGAAGGATGGGATTGTGTATGGGGGATGATATGGGTAGGATGGTATATGGATGAATGGATAGATGGATGCGGTTGATTGTGTAAGGAGGATGTTATGGGTAGGATGGTATATGGATGGATGGATAGATGGATGCAGTTGGTTTTGTATGGGGTATGTTATGGGTAGGATGGTATATGGATGGATGGATAGATGGATGGGATTGATTGTGTATGGGGAATGTTATGGGTAGGATGGATGGATGGATGGATGCATGGGTTTGATTATGTATCGATGATGTTGTGGGTAGGATGGGGTATGTATGTATAGATGGTTGTATGGATGGATAGATGGGGTTATTTGTGTATCGGGGATGTTCAGGGTAGGATGGTGTATGGATGAATGGACGGATTGACGGATGAATAGATAGAGGGATGGATGGTTGAGGTTCATTGTGTGTAGTGGTGCTGTGGGGAGGAAGGTGTATTGATGGTGGGATGGATAGATGGATGGGGTTGATTGTGAATGTGGGGGACACTGTGGATAGAATGGATAGATGGATGAATGGATGGCTGAATGGATAGATCAGGTTGATTGTGTGTGGGGGTGTTGTGGGTAGGATGGTGTAAGAATGGATGGAAGAAAGGGGTTAATATTGTGTGGGAAATGTTATAGGTAGGGTGGTGTATAAATTGATGGATGAACACGGTTATTTGTGTGTATGTGTGGGGGGTTGTGAGTAGGATGATGTAGGGATTGCTAGTTGGTTGGATGGATGGCTGGATACACGGATAGGGTTGATTTTGTGGGGAGATGTTGTGGGTGGGAGGGTTATGGATGGATGGATGGGGTGGATAATATGTTAGGAATGTTGTGGGCGGCACAGTGTAAAAGGATTCACCAGACCTGAATTCAGTGAATGCCCCTCCCAACTGCTAAAAGCCGCACTTTCAGACTCAGAGACAGTTTTTTTTTCCCAGAGCCATCATAACCATAAACTCTAACATGAAGTAACAATCGCTGAGTCACTGAGCACTTTCAACCATTTTAACACGACAATGCACTTTATGGCATGCATTTTAACAGATACTCTTTTAGAACGTTGCCTATTTTATTTATCACTATATCAGGGTATGCTTGTGTGAATGGTGTGTGTGATAGAATGTGTGCTCTGTGCACCAGATTGTAGTTGTGAGCTCTGCTCCAATGACAGTAAAAGCATTTTAATGGGGGCAGCCGTAGCCTTATGGTTAGAGAAGCAGGTTTGGGACCTAAAGGTACAGTAGCTGGTTCGATTCCCGAATCAGCAGGAAAAATGTGTGGCGGTGGGGGAGTGAGCTGCCCCTTCCCTTCCTCCACCTTTATGGCTGAAGTGCCCTGCTCTCCGGGCGCCCCACTGCTCCAAGCGTGTGTGTGCTCACTTTGGATGGGTTGAATGCAGAGGCAACAATTTCCATTGTGGGATTAATACATAAAAAAATAAATAAGTAAATGAAACAGAAATGTCTTTGGACTGTTGGAGGAAACCAGAGTACCCAGAGGAAACACACAAGCACAGGGAGGACATGCAAACTCCACACAGAAACGCCCCTGCCGAGCCTGGGACTAGAACCCCAGGACCTTCTTGCCGTGAAGTGGACGTGTTCACCACTACGCCACCATGCCGCCCCAAGGGCTTTCAGTGTATAACAAAAACAACAGGATTGGACTTGCTGTTCCAAAACTTTTGGAAGGGACTGTGTGAAGTTAATAATTTTAGCCTTCCATCTAATATCATGACAGGTCCCTGAAAAATAGGTTTTGGAAATAAAGCCCAGAGGCTGAAATTGAACATGACTCCAGAGGAATGGTTTCTGAAGTCTGCAGCTTGCTATGAAAGTTCTTATTCAATTTTCTGACTTAAAAAAAAAAGTTATTAGGGTGGCACGGTGGCGTAGTGGTTAGCACATCCGCCTCACAGTCCTGAGCTTGGTGAGGGTGTTTTTGTGTGGAGTTTGCATGTTCTTCCAGTGCTTGTGTGGTTTTCCTTGGGGTACTCCGGTTTCCTCCTACAGTTCATGCACAAAACATGCACATTAGGCTAACTGGCTGTTCCAAATTGCCCTTAGGCGTTGAAGTGAGTGTGAATGGTAGTATGTGTGGCTCTGCAATGGACTGGCGAGCTGTCTGGAGTGTACCCCGCCTTCCCCCAGAGTCAGCTGAGATGGGGGCCAGCCTTCCTGCGATCCTAGTAGAATTAAGGGACTTGGCTGATGAATGAGTGTTGAATAAGAGTGCTACAGTGACTTCTGATGCTAACTCATCACTAACTATATTTCCTGTGGATTGTTTGCAACACATCTCCAAAGCGTCAACGTTAGGACTTGTGTGTTAAAATATAAATTCTCGGGCTGATGTAGCTTAAAAAAAATTCAGCCCTGGAGAGCTTACTTAAACACTGAGCCAAGCGAGGTTTTTTGGCCGAGGGGTTTTCCCCCCTCTTCTTCAGCATCTTTGAAATTTTGGCAGTGAGATGGCATCAAACCCTTGTGATTCCCTTCAGATTTACCCCCCCCCCCCCCCCAACTTCCCCTATAAAGCGCTGAGCAAGCAGAATGCCAAGCATTTGATGAAGAGAAATGAAAAGCACACAGCCAGTAAGACATCATTAGAGCGCATCTCTCGTTTCCACGTGTAGGAATGTACACAGATGTCTAGTGGGGGACCTGGTAGTACGCCTTGCTGCTTGGCGTATGGGTTAAATCCCCACTCAGTGCTCGTCACTGATGTCTCGGCACATGAAAAATGACACAAGGAAAAAACCTTTGCTAGCATGGAACAGAAACAGTGAAATCTCTGCTGGATGCTGCTGTTGTAGTTGGATAAATATTACATCCTGCAGCAACATGAACTATTCAGCATGTCAGCATGGTAGATAGGAGATATGGGAGACGTCTTGTATGATGGACAGGAAGTGGATATTCCTGATAGCGGGAAATTTTACAACCAGGTGGGTATGTATATATAATGTAATACAATACAGATACCAGGTACTGTTAAATATTATACTGTAATGGGCCTACCTTTAGCCGGCACTGGGCGAAGGCAGGGTACACCCTGAACAGCTCACCAGACCATGACAAGGCAACACACACAATCATTCACACTCACACTCCAATTATTTAAAGTCTGCTGGGCTTTCATCAGAGCCAGAGCTTATCCCGGTTTCTGTAGCATGAAGTGAATAGGAGTCCAACTCCTCCTGGATGGGACGCTAGTCCATCGCAAATTACCTATTAGTATTTTTATTGGTAGCCATTTATACTGCTGGGTGGGCGGAGGCACACTTATTGTTGAGACCTTGCCCAGGGGTCTTAGCATGTTAGGGATCTGATCAAGACTTCTCAATCATGCAGTTCACCACCCTAACCACTACACCACCGGCCCCTTATCCTATTAGGGTCTTAGCCATCTCTGGGTGAAAGTGGGGTACACCCTGAACCAGACCATCGCAGGCACACGCACACAACCATTCACCTCACACTTACAGCTATAGGTCTTTGGACTGTTGGAGGAAACTCAGGAAGCACAGAGAGAACGTGCAAAGTTCCCACAGAAACACCTTCACCAAACACGGGACTTGGTCCCAGGATGTTTCTGCTATGAGGTGCCAGCATGCTTGGAATTTGGTATCTATAAATAATTGTCTGATGAACTCCAAGCAGTTCTTTAAGACACTAATGAAAGACATTTGAACGTACTAGGTATATAATCTGGGCAAAGGCTGTTTAGAATCTTATTAATGAAAGTAACATCTCTGTACAACCCTGAATGCGATTGGTTGTACCTGAAATTCCTTAAAAAGAGGCCCAGATGAAGAAGACTTGTGTTCATCACACATTAATCTCAGAAACAGCTTCTGTAACTTAAAAATTCTTTGTAAATGAGATGACCGGCCTGGTACGGTACTTCATTATTAGGGCAGTAATGAGTTTATGAAATATCATCTCAATTAAGGGCGGCACGGTGACGTAGTAGTAGCACGTCCACCTCACAGCAAGAAGGTCCTCGGTTTGAGTCCCTGGCTCAGTGAAGGCGTGTCTATGTAAAGTTTGCATATTGCCCGGCACTTGCATGGGTTTCCTTGGGTGCTCTGGTTTCCTTTCACAGTCCAAAGACATGCACATTAGGCTAATTGGCTGTTTCGAATTTCCCCTTGGTGTGGATGTGTTGGCCCTGCGATGGATTGGCGAGCTGTTCAGGGTGTATCTTGTCTTCACCCAGTGTCGGCTGAGATAGGCTTCAGCCTCCCCATGACCCTAATAGGATTAAGTGGTTCGGTGAATGAGTGAGTGAGAGTAAGACTCCCAATGAAGTCCCTTTAGGCTCCAGGTTGTAACATTAAGTGTTCTGGTACAGGGGGTGAATAGATATGCAAGCCACTGTATATACTGCATATATCAATCAATTCACGTTTATTAAAGAAGTATTACATCATAGTTGCTGGTTTTTTACCCACATGATTATAGAAACAGCTGCTCTCACATCAGCCTCTCTCTCTGTCTTGATGGAAAAAAAAATCCATACAACTTATGTTTGCCGAGAACCATAAACCACAAACTCCTGAAGTCCTGAAGACTTTTGCATAAAAAGTGCTGAAACTGGTGACTCCTTCCATTCGTGTGAAAATCTCCATTCAGAAGTTTTACCCTATCACAGGTTATACAGCTTTATTCATACACTTGCTGAACCGCTTAAGCCTACTAGGGACATGGGGTCGTCTCGGCAGACTCTGGGTGAAGGTGTGGTACACCCTGAACAGTCCATCTCATAGCCAACGCATACACAACCACTCACACTCACACCTAGGGGCAATTTAGAACAGCCAGTTAGCCTCATGTGCATGTCTTAGGACTGCGGGAGGAAACCGGAGTACCCGGAGGTAACCCATACAAGCACGGGGAGAACATGCAAACTTCACCCAGCTTAGGACTCGAACCCAGGACCTTCTTGCTGTGAGGCGGACGTGCAAGTCCCTCCATAATAAAATTCCAACTACAGATGCTGATGACTTATTATTGATATTGATCTATTTTGAAAGATTCATATCACATTCATATTTATATAGTTTCAATCCGTGATATTATCCCTTCTGTTCTGTTGTTCGACCTTGAGCAAGTGTAGTGCTCTCAGGCTCTTTCTAGAACAGTCCTTGCTGTTTCCCATGATCCACTGGGAGCAGTGAGGGCTGTGGCATGGCGGCACTGCGCGAGGCTGGCAGCTGATCAAAAGCAAACACGCTTCCTGTGCTCATTCTAATTATAACCACACACACACACACACACACACACAACTATAAATACAAATAGTTAGTAAGTGATAGCTAGCACTCGTGGCCTGGAGGAATGCCTAGCAGACAGCATGCTAATCAGGCTACCTTTTGCCACGGGCTATTTAGGGAATAGCGTCTCATCCCACCAATTCCCCATGCCGCGCTCCGGAATAAAGGAGGGAAAAGGGCTAGCGAATTCCCACATTGCGCCATTCAAGGACAAAAGGATCTCAGATGGATCTTTATCTTCGCTCTTGGCGAATATCCATACCAATTATAGCAAACACACAAACGGCACACTGAGAGTGAGTCACAAACGTGCAGGGCACGGCCGAAATTATGGACAACAGGCACGTACGAGAAACAATGCTTCCTCTGATGTGTTAATAACAGGAATGTGGTTATTGGGGGAGCGTTCAGGTGGCAAGAACGAGGGTTACATTTAAGATTCTTCACAACTGAATTACAGAAATGTGACTGTGTATGGTATACATAGTTTCAATGCATTTAGCACAGCTTTCTGAAGATGTTACACTCTTGGAAGTCCTCTTCAACCTTAACACGTTTGCTCTCCCTCCCTCTTGTGATGGCAGTCCCTCCAGATCCTGGCTCTTCTCCAGAAACGGGCAGGGGACGTGCGTCTGGGTGGAGCGAACTCGGGCACAAAGCACATGCTGAGCTCCACGGGACCCTCTCACACTCACACACACAAGTTACCAGCCCCTGGCGCCGACATACGCCTCTCAAGGACGTGGAGAAGTGGGCCATCACGCATCGCTCCTGCTCAGTTTTAATACAGGACAGGATGAGCACTCGGAGGAACAACGTCAACAACAACAACAACAGAGTTGATATGATGTACATAAAATAATCAGGGTTTCTGAATAACTAATACTGAAATTATTCTCAGATGTTCTCAGTGAAAACACTGATGTGAATGTGTTTAATAAGAACAAATACGCATATAATTTCTTCTTATATATAAGAGTAAACACCGAAAATGAGTTACAGAACACTGAGTCTCAGAGCCACATTCTGTATCTTCTTCCCGATGGCATGGCTATAGTGGGATCACACTGTTTTTGGGACACACACCATCTTCTCCCTGCTGCTCTGCCTCTGATCGACCCGTTCCCCTATCCCGCTCCTGTAATGGACACAGGCCGAGCAGGACCCTGTCTCCATCATCCGTCGGGACGTCATGTGCTCTTCCTGTTATCATCTAGGGCAGCGGGAAAGTCTCCCTTCATTGCCGCATCTCCTAAACCAAGCGAGCAGGGGAAACCTAGCAGCCCAACTTGCTGCTTTTCAAATTTAATGCTCAGCCTGACATCCCGCAAGATCAATGGCATTATTTTCCTAATACGGCAGCATGGTGAGAGGTGGCAGGCAGGGGGAGGTTTAGCCCCGGTGTGGACCAGGCCGCATTGATTTAGCCCATGCTGAACTACGTGAGTCTTGGGCAGAGCAGTGAATTTGAGAATGGTGAGGGGAGTCCTGTATTATAAAGGAGGCTAGAGAACAGGGCAGGTTATAAAGTCACTGAAAACAGCAATGTTTACAGATTAGGTGAAGGGAGAAGACATTACAGCAATTATACACTTATACACGATTGAGAGCTGTGAGATGCTTAAACAAATCTTTGAAGAAGGCTGTAATGAGTTATTTGTGCCACTGATCAGACTGGCGATTTTACAAAATATGACAGAATTCCCGCCAAATATAACTGTGAAAACTAAACATACACATGAAGACACATATTGTGTGGGAAACAACAAGCGCAGAGAGCACTTGGAGAGCACAAACCTCCACCGAGCCCAGTAATCACCCATATGAACCAAAATGTCAAAAATAGTCCTATCCCAATATGTTAAAGAATCTTTTAAGAATTCCTGGATCCAGAATTTGATCCAGATCATCTCCAAAGTCTAATGGAGTCCTCCTTGTCCAAAGCCCCACATCAGGTAGAAATCTCATGAAAATCCACACTTAACAGATGTACCTTTTGGGCCTGTTGTAATGTCACACTTCCAAAAAATTCTCACAATGTCAAAGAATCCTTATAAAACATTTCGGGATCCACAGTTTAATCTGGATCATCTCCAAAAATCTAATGGAGTCTTCCTTGTTTAAAGCCCCACCTCTGGTAGAACTTTCAGGAAAATCCACTCATAACGTTTTGTGTAATCTTGCTCACAAACACACATATACACCTAACCAGAAACATAACCTCCTTAACAGTTAACAGCAAAACAACAAAAAGAATCACTATTCTACAACAGCATGCCAAAGTCCAGATCTGAATCCTAGAATCAAGACTCTATGTTCCTGTCTGAGAATTGCAGTCCATAAGCATCCTCCAACTAAAACCAGAAGAAGTGGGTGCACCTCTTGCAGAAATACTGGGTAAAAATCTACTTACCCCAACAGACTTCTGGCAGCAAATGGTGGATCTACCAATTCCTGGTTGACTGGATGGTTGAAGTGTTGAATTTTTTCAGGTTTTAATAACGTTTTACAAGTTCTGATAATAAATAACGCCATTTGATTTGGAAATAGTCATTTCTCTCCAAGCATACAGGGTTGCAATTTTTTAAATCTGTGATAGGGTCATTTTTAATTCAGACAAACCTGCTAACATTCAGTGGGGTTAAATACTTTTGTAGGGCAATGTACCTTCCGAACTAAAGCTAATTTCAGCCATCTTTTAACTTCACCCAGAGTTAGCTGAGAATGCCCGAGGCTTCAGCATTCGACATTTACAGCATTTTACAGATGCTCTTATCCAGAGCGACTTACAATTTTCATTTTTATACAACTGAGCAACTGAGGGTTAAGGGAATTGCTCAAGGGCCCAACAGTGGTGATAGTGGGCATTGAACCACTGACCTTCAGATCAGTAACCCATCACCTTAACCACTAAGTCACCACTAAGCCACCACTGCCCTCCAGTTCCCTCCACTGCCCACGACCCTAGTAAGATTAAGTGGTCCAGCAAAAAAACAAATAAATGAATGAATTCACACATTTCCAAGATTCAAAGCTTTTGAATCTTGAATCTACAGTATTTTTAATTTTTCTTACATTTGGTGCAATTCTATCCCGTCTTCCTATTGGATTTTTGGACATTTTAGCAATGCTCAAACTGAAAAGGTAACCTGACTTCACCACTGCCTGTCTCTAGTTACAGTGGTATTTAATAAAACCACATTATTATTTTTGCATTTTTAAACAATCTCTCTTAATAATCAGCCTAAAATGTATCCTGATAGTTTTTGGTCTAGCTTAAAGGCACAGCCATCAAATCTATATAAAAAAAAAAAATACTGTAGCAATTACCTTTTGGTCAAATTCAATAAATATCTCCTCATAATTTGGTTCTGCAGAAGGTAGCTCACACAACACTATTCCAGCCAATCAGCAGCATTTTTGCTGTGCCCATGTTGCTGACACTCTGGAATAATGTTGTGTGGCTCATTGAGGGGAGATTTTCTTTAGTGAATTTCTGTAGAAACACTAAAGCCATGTGAATATTTTTTTTTGCTGTCAAAAATTTGTCAAATATCAGCTGTCTTTCTCCACAATCAGTGACTTTCCATTTAAGTGTGATTTCCTCATCTAGTGAATGTCATGCTTTGATCAAGTAGTCAATTACACAGAAAACCAAAATGGACTTAATTATCCTAATCAATTTAGTTTGTACATAGTTTAAATACCAGCTGTCAAATTATCACAATCCAGAGATGGAATATTTTAAAAAATGGGAAATGAGCCAAAAGAATGAACCTAAACAAATCGTTTCCCCCTCACCAATATTAGCATATTCAGAGATCAGTCGAGTGAAAAGACAGTCTTAGGCTTATGTAGGTGGTGAGGCTTTTACTTCATGATGAGACACATGTGGATGATGCGCATAAAGTGAACACGACACAATAATTTCCCATCATAATTCTACTCTTATTTTTAACAACCCTTATTACACGATTTTATTACATATTTAATTAAATACAAATAAAACCAATTACTACTAGCTGCTTTAGTGTCTTTCGGTGGGGTATTTTTAGATTTTTGCTTTAATACATAATACAGTATACATCTTTGCATATCAAAATGCACTACTGTTATTACAACCTTTTTTGTTAAGAAAAAATAGGAGTGATATGGGGTGGTGCTACTGTACTGCGAAAAGTGGGGCGGGAGTGATGTCAAATAAACAGTTACCATGGAAGTGTTGTGCATTAAATGTACTGGGATACTGCCTGTCTGATGTATGTGAATGTAATGTACAGTCATTGACAAAAGTCTTGTTGCACATGTGGACATTCATGTATTAAAGCCCATATCTCACCAACCTATTAACCGATTTTCATCAACTATGACTTACATTAATCCTACAAGTATACAGATTGTTTTCTCAAAGCAACAGGAAATTGTAAATTTATTTATCCTTTTTACAGCTAATAAAAACGATCATATCCATTCTAGGCTGGACAAAAGACTTGTCGCAATCATGTAACATCAAATTCTGAATCAAAGTAATTAGTAAAAAATAATGAAAAGTGTTTGATTAGCTCAATAAACATAAAATACAGGTATTAAAGCAGCTTTCAAGCAATCTATAAAATCTTTTTGCAAAAACTGTAGAAACCATCAAGATCTCCTAAAAGCAAATGAAAATAATTTGCAAGCAGTAGTAAGAAATTTCAGACACCCTTGGTACACATAGG
>JBCNYH010000010.1:20991743-21008784 GCA_039654325.1 Tandanus tandanus
TATATATATATATACACACACACACACACACACTCACATATACATAATATATACATATACACATACACATATATATATATATATATATATATATATATATTTTCGGTGTGACAGGCGAGTTTGGAAGTCTTTCCTTTCATTCCGCTTTAACCAGATTTTAAAATGCTACTACTTGTTGTTTCAAAAGGGAAACATTTCAGGTTAACTAAATATAAAGCACATACACACAAACACACACAGAGGGAGGTAATGAGACAATTGGCTACAGGTGTTCCGAAGTGAAACACAGAGGACGTGGGTGTTACATGTGCAGCACCATTAAGACTTTAAACACTCCACTGCAGGGAAAGTAAGGAGTTACCTCACAGGAGATAATTACCTATAATTAGGAAAGTTTCTGAAAAGTTAAAACTTCTAAATGGCAAAGTTTTGCAAGGATGTTTTTTTCCCAGTGAAATCACACTCAGCATAACAACAAGCCTGTAACCAAAGTGATAGCATTCTGTTTTACTTTTATTGTGAAACTTAGCAGACAATCATACATGAACGCATTGCCATGTAGGAGTTGGAATTTCAAGGACTATTCTATGATGTGTTCAGGCTCCAGTGCCAAAAGGAAAATGAATCATAATGTCAGATAAACATGAACTCCGCTGAGACAGGACGGATATAGTCAGGCTTTTGAAGTGCAAGTGAAAATCAGGAAGTAAGGATGTAGACTGTTCTCATGTATCAAATAAAGTGTGTGTGGTAAACACTGGCGGTAAAGCTCATTGGCAATCAGTGCTCATTTTCGGTGCATATTTGCCTTTCGATGAATTTTTAATCATCATAACATTGCCCTGAATTATTGTCAATTAAAACGAAAGTTAATTGAATAACCCTCCTTTTTCTATAAGACAAAGAAATTTCTATTGCTCTTAACTAATTATTAATTTTTATGGTGTGACACTATAGAAAAATTATCAACGATAAAACGACGTGATCAGGCTTGGCGTAAAGTGTTCAGAGTTACTGCACCTTTAAATTCCTTTTTTTTTTTTTTGTATAAAATAACTGCACTGTGTTACTTAATCCTGACATGACTGAAGGGGTACCACAGGGCTCAATGCTTTCAGCTTTCAGCTTCTGCATCTGCCAGTCTCAAAAGACCATGGACCTTGTGCCCAGAAAATATGTCACTTTATCTGGTGACTAGAACCGTGTTCCATCTGCTGTGGCTGTGGAGCCCTTCACAGAAATGGCAGTACTTTTTTATTAAAGTGCATTTGAAGCTGGAGTCAGCAGACATCATCCTCTGGCTGTTCTTCCACTGTGTGCTTCTCATCTGCAGCCAGTTTTAGATCAACCTCTTCTTGTTGTAGAACAACACCACTTTTTTTTTTCCCATCACTGAGCTCAAAAAAATAAAATAATATAAAATAAAAAAAGACTCCACCGTGCATCATATTGTTTGTTCACATTAAAATTTTAAGTCAGATCGGCACCATTTTGGTGAGACCACTTTACTGTTGAAAGTTCATTCATTCATTCATTTTCTGAAGCACTGAATCCTAATTAGGGTTGCGGGGAGGCTGGTGCCCATCTCAGCCGACTCTGGGCGAGGGCAGTGTACACCCTGGACAGCTCGCCAGGCCATCGCAGGGCAGAAGCATGCGAATGGCAATGCAGCCTACTCTTTACGAAAGTCAGCAATAGTTCTTTTTGGGACCAGAAATCAGTAATCCAGCACCCTACCACTGGGCCACCACTGCCCTGTTAAAAGTTATTACCTTTAAAAAAAAAAAAAAAAAACTTTTTTGGGGGCCAAAATGTAGGGCTTTCAGTAATGTAGGGCTGTTTTCTTCTAAGCTAAAATACCTCAAACAGCTTGTTGCGAGTTTAGTCCATGAAATTATTGCTAAAGTTTTATGAATTTAAGACATTCTAAGCTTCCACGGTGCAATTTTCCAGGTTTTAAAGCTGTGCTAGCTTCCAACCATATTAGTACTGAAGTCTCACAGCAAAATGGTCTCACCAAGATGGCTACCATCTGGCTTCAAAATTTAAACACTGATGCACAATCAAGACTTTTTGAGATCAGTACCTCTCCATAAGTCGTGACTGCTGGCTAGTTCTCTACATCCATGTCCATGGAGTTCAAATCCTTACAAGCATCTTTGGCATGGAGGTAAAGATGTCCTTATGGTCTTTTACTAAAGACAGTTATACCATACAACAGGTCATTTTGAAATCCTCCCATCAAGCATAACCCGTTAATGGCCAAGACATGATGCCAAGAATGCATCAGAGGCTCCACAAATGGAAGGAGTTAAATCTCCTTTTTAGGTGGTAGACCAGAACTCACTACTGTTAAGGTGTTGAGGATGCATGCAAGGGACTTGAGGATTGATGTGGACCATTAGTTTGCTGTTTTGCCACCTTAGCCAGTTTTCTACATTAGCCAGACACAGGTTGTTCCTGCAAGATTAATCACAGTAGGGTGTTGCAGATGGATGCACTATAGATCTGTATGATCTTTGACCACAAATATGTTGTCTGTAACAGTGGAACTACTGATGGATATTTAATCCTCAGGCCCATCACATCTTTCTCATGCCAGTGAGGTGTCTATGAAATTCTGTAGCTGTTCCTCAGTATAGGACACCAAGGACACACCCTTACTCAAACAGCATGTCCCAACACACTTTCGTTTCTGTTCCCCACCGAGACATACTGAGCAGCTTTCCACCTGACCTGGTTCGGAAGAAGATCCCCTGCCGCAGCTGCTGTAGGTAGAATACCCTGTCAGCAAGCTGCTGCAATCTGTTGAGGGTAACATGGGTGAATGCCTTGCTGGCCATGCTCAACAGTAAAATTCTCTGATAATTGTTGGACTCGTGCTTGTTGCATTTTTTTATGTTACAGTCTCTTCTGTCACAAGGCACTGCTTCTCCCACCTCACCCAGTTCTGAAAGAGCTGGCCATACAGAGGATACAGCAAGGCGTCCTTGGCACACTTGATGAGGTCTGGTGGTAGGCCATCTGGTCCCAGTGCGTTCGTAGTTGACAGGCGGCTTAGCTTCTCTATAATAAGTGAAGCCACTTGACAGAGTTGAACATAGTTTAATTTAATGCAGTGTTCCACCCACCCATCTCTCCACCAGTTTGCCTTTGTTGTTGATAGTTTCCCTGGTAGCTGACGTCCATAGTGCCACTCTGGTCTATATGGAACCCATAGCTCTTTTGATCCCATCATGCAGTCCAAGATTATTGCCAAAATCATGCTCGAGCTGCATGCTTCTAAATGGTTAAAGCCAGTAATCATGTGCACAGTACTGAGCTGTCTGCTTTGTACCTGGGTGTTCAGTCGTCTTTGCCTCTATGCATGATTTCCTAGTGACTCGATTTTTCTGGCCATAGTCTGACCCTAGAACAGACTCAGGAGTGATCAGTGTCACTGTCTGCACCATAAGGGCATGTAATGAGCACATTTCTGATGTTGTTGCATCCTGTGAACTCCAACTGGTACCAGTGTTTAGAAAAAGTTCAGAACAGTCTTCACAATACTTTATAACTCTGGGCGAAGGCAGGCTACACAATGAACAGCTCACCAGACCATCACAGGGCCACCACACACACACACACACACACACACACACACACAACCATTAACACTCACATCTACACCTAGAGGCAATTTGGAACATCCAACTAGCCTAATGTGCATGTCTTTGGACTGGAGAGACAGGAGTACCCAGAAGAAACCCACGAGCATGGGGAGAACATGCAAACACCACACAGAACTGCCAGAGCCTGGGGCTCAAACCCAGGACCTTCTTGCTGTGAGGCAGACCACCTAACCACTACGCCATCGCACCACCCAGGATCGAAGCTATTAAGGCAAACAAAACAAAGAAATTTAAGCACCCTTTCCCCAAACACATTCTATTTGCAGAGATATGAGTTTTCTGATCCACTCAAAGGGTATTTATTGCTTTCTATTGATTTTGCCATTTAGGGTCTCTTAGTCTTGTGGTACCCCATCATGCAGGCACTGCAAGAGACCTCATGTGTGACCTCATGCTGTCCTCTTAAAACTCATCCATTCCAACCTTTCAGTGAAGTCCAGACCTTCCTGGTAATTGATTTTGTTTTAATAAGTAGTTTATTAACTTTTATTAATAAAAATTTGATCAATAAAATAATTACATAATACTAATTTAGTCCAACTACTTACTCACTCTTTTGCCAAACTGCTTAGTCCTTCTCGGGCCAATCCTACTAGGCTAGAGTCTATCTCAGCCAACACTGGGCAAAGGCGGGGTACACCCTGAACTGCTCAGCAGCCCATCACAGGTCAAACACACACACACACACACAACCATTCACACTTACACTCACTCCGAGGGGCAATTTGGAACAATTAATGAGCATATCTTTGAACTGTGGGAGGAAACTAGAGTACCTGGAGGAAACCCACAAAAGCACAGGGAGAACATGCAAACGCCACAGAGAAACGCCCAAACCTGGAACCCAAACCCAAGACCTTCTAGCTGTGAGGCGGACGTGCTAACCACTACACCATGTGCCGTTTAAAAATAAAAGAGCTAGAGTTAGAAGCAATAAGAAACACAATGAAATGTGACTTTCTCTAATGTATAACTCAATATCTGTTTGATAATTTATCTTCAAACTGTCAAAATATTTTATTGCCAATATCCTCACAGTTTGTAGCTCATTTTGTGCTGGGTTGCTAATGCCTGAGGAACTGGTATGTAAAAATGGTGAAACAGTTATACATTTAAAGCTGAAGAAGTCTGTCAGCCGTTTATGAATGAGTCTCTAAAGGAAATGGTATAACGGCCCGTAGCAATAAATAAATCAACACGAATGGTTTGAGGGCAGATGAGGAGCTTGACGTGTGCCTGAGAGCATGTTATGGATTTTTCAAGCTGAGTATCAGTGATGAACTCTCTGTACGTCGCATCGATATCTTCTCGGCATGCTTCGTGTCCTGCAGGATTCAGGACTGCGTTTTGAGACTAAACCTGTGGAGAAAATCGCCGATTGATTAAGAGCATGCGGACAGGAGCGTGACTGCAAATTAATTAGTGCGTTTGGAACACACACCTCGTCTTGTCTTGTTCAGCAAACCTCTGGTCACCTGTGCATCAGTACAAATCTCTTCTACTTTTACTTATATGGGGATATTTCCGACTTGGGACTTGCTTGATATTACAATGCTGTCGAATTCCGCGTTCTGATTCATCAAGAGCAGCTCTGACCGTACTCCATGCTTCAAGTCTCATACAAGCTCAGTATTTATGCATTCATTACATTACACATGTACATATTCCATGTGGACATACATTAAAGAGGGCGGCACAGTGGCATAGTGGTTAACATGTTCACCTCGGCGCAAGAAGATCCTGGGTTTGAGTCCACGGCTTGGCAAGGGCGTATCAGTGAGTTTGCTTGCGTGGGTTTCCTCTGGGTACTCCAGTTTTCTCCCATAGTCCAAACAGATGCACATTAGGCTAACTGACTGTTCCAAATTGCCCCGGGTGTGAGTCTGGTAGAGAATGGTTGTGTCGGCTCAACGGTGAAAGTCGGCTGAGATAGGCTCCAGCCTCCCTGTGACCCTAGTAGGATTAAGTAGTTTGGCAAATGAATGAAGGACATACGTTAAAGATGTGCTGGGAAGGAAGAAGTCTCTAGTGTCAGTGCTGTGTGACAGTCAGATGCATTGATTTGAGGTTTCTCGCTGTTCTGTTTTACTAAAAGTGTGGTGGCATGGTGGCGTAGTGGTTAGCATGTCTGCTTCACAGCAAGGTGGTCATGAGTTCGAGCTTGGCGAGGGTGTTTTTTGTGTGGAGTTTGCATATTCTACCAAGTTCTTCTAAGTTGCCCCTAGATGTGAATGTGAGTGTGAATGGTTGTGTGTTTTGCCAAGAGTCGGCTGACATAAGCTCCAGCCTTCATACACCCCTACTAGGATTAAGCGGATTGGCAAATAAATGAATAAAGTGTAATTTATAGTATTTAGCAACAAACCTGCACCAGTGCGCAGTAGCTACCATACTTGAAGTGGTTAGTACACTAGGTAAATATCCAACACCACCTTACTGTAAAGTGTTCACTGGCTGAATTATCTCACGGACAGGACAGTTCATATAACCTTATCCTTTCTCTTTCTCGCCTCATAAGGTAAAGCTCATGAACAATCCATGCTCATCCCCCTTGCCTCTCCCTTTATCCTCTTAAGGTAAGGCTCAAAAACCAGACATACACTCCTCATTTCTTCCTCAAGAAACCATCCTCACTTCTGTCCCTTATTCCTACTTTCCTCTTAAGAAACCATTAATGATGCTTTCTACTTTTCCCTCTTCTTCCCCTTGAAAAACCTTTTTTCCCGGCTTGGGGGTCTGCGTCATAGCCAATTTCCAGCCATCAAGTATGCCTTCACATTATACGCAACCACCACCAATCAGGGCGAGGCACGTGCTTTCTCCAAGACACCTCACATGATGCCTGCCGCCCGCATCTTCCCACCCGCGGTGCATGCATATTCAGGGACAGCATAACACATTCAGAGGTAAAGTGCTGTCTGCCCCTTGCCTCGGATTGGCTCTTGATCAATTTAAATGACAGCGAGATGAGTGTATAATAACCCTTCCTTCCCTGATAGCTTGGCCAATCAGCTTCCATGAGCCCTAGGCTGCGGATCAACCTGAACTGGAACTTGCGATCTCCAGCATGAAAGCCTTGTTGATGTGCCACCTGTAGGACTACCATCCTACCACCCTTGCTGCTCTTCTTTCTCTTCAGAAACCATCCATGTTCTGTCCCTTTTTCCTCCTTGTGTGTTCTATAGAAACCACCCATAATTACATCCATTGTTTTTCTCCATCCACCATCCACACTTCTGTCACTTGTTCTTCTTAGAGTCCTCAAGATTGGCCCCAGGACAGAACATGTTCCTCTCCATGGTCTAGTCCAGGGATGCCCAATCCTGCTCCTGGAGATCTACCTTCCTGAAGCCCTTTGCTCCAACCCTAATCATGCCCACCTGACCATCTAATCATCTAATCAAGGCTTAAGACTTTGAAATGAAGACTTAAGACCTGACTAGATCAGTCACATGGGCCACAATAGGGTTGGAGATAAAGTCTTCAGGAAGGTAGATCTCCAGGAGCAGGATTGGGCACACCTGGTCTAGTCCTACAAAGTCCTTTTTTCTTGATCATGTCGTTTTGTTTTGAAAATTGGGATGTGATGATGTATAGCCTCAGTAGTATCAGCTGTCAAATACAGCAACCAATTTTGGCCAGAATCCACAACATAGAGATCTAAAAAATGTTTATTCTCGATTCCATGATTGCACATTCCCTGTAAAGACTTTCGTTTGGTCCGCCATGGAATGTAATTTGTAGCATGTCCAGAATATATGGGAATGTCAACTATTGACATAGCTTCTGACTAACCAACTGCCCATTTTCATTTGGTCTTGATCTGAAAGTATCTCATATCTCCAAGACAGGAACACCAATATTCATTTTCCCAGGAAGCTTTGATCTGCAGCTATAGATGATGTCAGTCATTTACTGCCAGAATAACCAACATCTTGTCATCCCAAATGACAGTATCACCCTTCCCTCCTTTCTGACGTGCTACTGTGGTTGTTTGGCAGCCATGAGCTTACAGTCATGGGTAGCTGGAGACCCTCCACCCACGCATGCACACCTCCATATACGGCCCAGAAACACCGGAGCTCCAGCCCAATAATGGCAAGCACTTCCCCTGGGCCCTCGGCTCAAGCCTCCGGCCGCTGCTTGTGTTTGCACCATTTATTTAGTGTGACATGTCTCCAATTAAACTGTGGAGGCTGCTACATTTCCCCCCCGTAAGCACCCCTTATTCCTCCCTGCAGACTTCCAGTCATAGAGACGGAGAGAGTGTGAGAGAGAGAATATCTTGCCTTCCAGCTACGATCGCAATGTCATTTTACCCCTCCGTGCTTGCAGCGCGGCTCTGAGAGGTGGCAGAGATTATAATAACAATATATCAGAATATTGAATGAGATAATCAAGGTCTGAAATGAGACTGTCAGAGCACTCGGCCCATGACAGCAGTGGCAGACGATGTGGTGATGACACTTGTCCAAGATGACACCACGTGGGTGGGGTGGCAGCGACTTATTTTTAGGAAGACTGTGAGGAAACCCTGCGTCGTGCCTGCTTGAGAGGTTGCAAACAGAAGCAGAATGCATATTTCAGGTACAAGCTCCCTTTTCCCAAAGGCGTCTGATATTCACTCTTAAATTCTCCTTCATGTTCTTTTGGCTTGGGCTCCCCTCTTCTGCATGTCAACACTCTGTTATTGCCATTTTCGAGTTTGCCGTCGATGTAGGAGTGACTTTGTCTGACCCCGAGAGCGTTAGCGGGTTCACGGTGGAGCTCAATGGTTGGCACGGCCTTCATTCAGCAGGGGTTCAACCAATCATCTGCCTCTGCCAAGACACTGGGCCAGGGGGAGCCCCAGTGGCAGCTGGGAAGGGTGGAGTGGCCAGCTGTGGAGCAGCAGGGTGGTGAATGGGGGTGTAAAGAACTCTCTCACACACACTGCTTTTGCGCCTCACTCAGCCCGAACTGGTACCATTTTAAACATTCCTTTAAACTTTTCTTCTACAGCGTACGCACTCAGTACGGTGTCCTAACCATCGCATTCCAAACACACACCCTTCAACAGCCTGACTGACCACACATCTGGCATACCATCTGTAACTTTCCCCTTCTGACGTGACAGGTAGTCCCTCCATCGCACTGGCGAGCGGAAGAGAGGTGTGAACATGTCCCTGTGCTCTCACCATGCAGCTGGACACATTAGAGAAACTGCAGCAAGCCAGATTCTCTCTTTCAACAACACAAAGCAAGTGATTTCTCTATTTAAACTGCTAGGCCAGTTAGCTTGCAGTCTGCCATGAGTGTGTACACACATCATCTTTACATTGCACAGCTGTGTTAAAACTTAAACGCCTGTCTGAAAGCTTGCTTCGTTTAAGGAACTTGTTTGATATGTGTGTGTGTGTGTGGTGGTCTGGGAAAAAACATGTATGTACATGTATAATGTAACATGTTATATTCTGGTTAACAAGTTTATGGTATTAGGCGGTGTATAGCATGTCTGCCTCACAGCAAGAAGGTCCTGGGTCTGGGTCCCGGTCTCAGCAAGGGTATTTGTGCATTGAGTTTGCATGTTCTCTCTGTGCTTGCATGGGTTTCCTCTGGATGCTGCAGTTTCCTCCCACAGTCCACAGAAATTGTCCCGAGGTGCGAGTGTGAATGGTTGTGTGTGTGTGTTGGCCCTGGGATGATCTGGTGAGATGTTCAGGGTGTACCCCGCCCTCGCCCAGCCTCGGATGAGATAGGCTCCAGCCTCCCTGCAACCAGAATAGGATCAAGTGGTTCAGCAAATGATTGAGTGAGAGGTAATCGGTATTGGTGAAAAATAAAATCTGGTATTAAGAAACCATCATTTTTTTCACGAAAAAGTGTAGAAAGCACATTTTCATAAGGTTGCCACATAACTTCCTACTGGTATGTTATTGTGAGGTGGGAACCAGGGTTAATAGAGTTAATGAAAATTACCCCGCCATTGATTGGCACCAAGGTTCAGACAACTAAATGAAACATGAAAGTACTTGGTAAAAGGCTTGATATGCCTGTGCCATAAACCGTTTTAGTGTGCTTGAACTATGTCCTGAAAACCTGTTCATGAGAGTTCAGTATTGACTAACTGGTGAAAGTTTGGTACAAATCCATGCGGGCATTCAGCCTGCAGTATGTGCACAAGATTTTTCTAAGATAACCTCATGTGACCTTAACCTGTGACCTCAGAGCCTGTACCAGTTCATGGGACTTCAGTAGGGAGCAATTGAAGGAAGATAGTGTCCAAAGGGAAGTTTGGACTTGGGGACGGACGGACAGACGGACACGGACACGGACACACACACACACACACACACACACACAGAGAGAGAGAGAGAGAAAGGGCGGAATCATAATGCCCAGACACTATCACAGTGGGTGGAGGCATAATAAAAACTCAAATAAAACGAGTCAATTCCTTAAAAAAATTATAAGAATTTTTGACTTTTGGCCTTCCATCCACCTGTTGTGGGACATCGTGACAGACAGCTGGACACAGAATTCATCCCAAGTGTAAATTCTTTAATCCTCCAACCCCCCCAATTTTCTTCCCTAATTTTAGTCGTATCCAATTGCCTTCCCTATCACACAACCACCACCAACCAGGGGAGGGTGTAAGCATGCACATGCCCCCTCCGTAGCCACCCACCTCTTTTCGAACTGCCACGCATGTGTATTTGGGGGCAGCTTAACACACTCTGAGGGAAAGCGCTATCTGGCCCCTCGTACGAATGAGCTCACAGACGCCCATGATTGGCTGGTGATCGCTGTGAGTGACAGGAAAGTGTGCATATGCCATCCCCCCCCTCCCGTGAGAGCTCGGCCAATTAGCTCCCGTAGATTCCCGGTAAAGTTCCAAAACTTTTTAAAGGTTACCTTTAATTTCTAAAACTTTTCTTCTGCTTGAGATACACGCAAAATCGAAGCGAATCCAATGTCAGCTCGGTGAAGTACAGATTTCAGAAAAGAGAAGGGTTCTCCCAGACCACCAGACACACTTGAGATAATTTGACTTTCATTTAATCTCAATCATGTAGGCAGGATAAGTTTTTGATGACACCGTCGAGGACACCTTGGTCTTGACACCAATTTCGGGATGACTTACTGACATATCAGCCTGGCAGATAAACCGCCATATCTGAATCAAACCCATTCTTCTTGTTATCCAGATACAGATTGTGATTTGAGAGGTTTCACCAATGAACTTAGATTTTTAGAATTTCTATAGAGCCATTAGGAACTCTGGAGCACCCACTGAACTGCTCATCAACTCATTTTGAAGCAACGTATGTGCATCAGGGAGAACACATTGTCTATCACTTAGAAAATCAATGTACAACAGAAAACAGAAATGAGACAGCTTATGAGGGAAAAAAAGGAAAATCCCAAAATGGGTCAGGGGTATGGGGACCGCCCAGGTCCCAGTTGGGGTTCAGGGGCAACGCCTTGGTGGGAAGCCAGAGGGTTCTTTAAAATTGAGAGCCCAGAAATCAAGACTTTGGACCTTTTGACAAGTAAAGGTGCAGTACTAACGACTGGGCTGTTAATGTATTTAAAAATAACAAATGAAATCATAAGTTCTAATCTTTAATGTGCACACAAAGCTAAACTTGAATTTATATTTGAACAAAAAGTAAAACAAGTATTCATTTAGGGTTATTTGTACAAACTGAACTTGTTCTATCATGTCCTGTACTGTACTCAATTCAAATCATAGGCAACATCATTTACAAGTTACACTCATTTTTACAATCACTTTTTTACATTTTTACAACTTTTACAATCACGTTAAAAACTTTTTAAAGTTTTCAAAAAGGAAAAAACTTTTAATTCAACATGAAAATATAAATGCTGTACTGTATAAACATGCTATAATATTATCCTCCTCCAAGTTCATTTTAAATTACAAACTGCTATCTTGCTTACTGCTTAATATTACACTGCAAACTCCCTCAGTCAACTCATTATGAATAGTTTATCAGTGAGCAAGTGGTGATAAGTATTTATTAGTAAAACTATGCCGGTTTTACATGATTTTAGTCTGAGTCTGTCATCATGGCCATGTTCGCCATGTCATGTTGCTTTCTGCAGGATTATCGAGGATATTCTTAAATCGATGCTAATTGGACGAGGCGCCTCAAAACAACGAATGAACTTGCTTGCTGCACGAAGCGCTGAATCGGAAATTTCTGGATATGCACGTGTTCGGTATTCCATAAAGCTAGCTTTTATAACCACGTATAACCATTGCCGATCAATTCAAATGACAGAAATAATGAAGATGCCAATTTTTCACCTCAAATGTTGTACTCAGGTGGCACGGTGATGCAGGTCCACCTCACAGCAAGAAGACCTGGGTTCAATTCCAGGGCTCGGGGCATATCTGTGTGGAGTTTGCATGCTCTCTCCGTGCCTACATGGGTTTCCTCTGGGTACTCCGGTTTCCTCCCATAGTCCAAAATATATGCACAGTAGGCTAAATAGCCGTTCCAAATTGCCCCTAGGTGTGAGTGTGAATGGGCCTGTGTGTGTTGGCCTGGTGAGCTGTCCAGGATGTACCCCACCCTCACCCAGTCAGCTGAGATGGGCACCAGCCTCCTCATGACCCTAATTAGGATTAAGCGGCTTAGAAAATGAATGAATGAATGTTGTACTCAGTTTAATCTATAACAAATTACACACATTAAACGACGTGAAATATTTCGTGTGATTGATTGCTTTACTGTTTTAAATCCACCCAGTCGTTTGTTTGTTTTTTTACTGTGCAGTCAAAAAACTGATTGGCCTACTGCCTTATTACCTTATCACATCATTCCGATTGGATAATGCTTGAACCAAAACTACAAACACTCACAGTCAGTCACTCTCTTGGGGAGGTAACATTTTCATTTTACAAGATAAATTAATTAATTAATCATAAGAATCATAAAAAGTTTTAGTTTGTTCCTTGTGTGTGTTTGCATAGCATATACTATAACACCTTCATGGAGCGTGATTTACTTTCATTCTGTTACTTTACTTTAGTTCTTGAATGAGTAGGTTAAACAGACTCCGTTAGCCACATAGCGCCTAGCTAGGTTCCATTATGTTTTCAAGAAGTATACACTCAACCACAATTAGAGGCGCCGTAGTATTCAACACCTTTCTTGGATGTGCACTAAAGAGTTCACCTGCATCCATCAGAATTTAAAAACGATAAGAAATGAACCATAAAAATCCTGTTTTAGTGGGGTTTTTTGGGCTTATACTGCTGTGTAGTATATAGTAAAATAATCAAGCGTCTCATGCTCGGTGGACATCGCTGGATTGAGCAGTCCCCTGAATGTTCCGTCTCTATTCAACAGCACCCACCTCACCTTCAGCACATAAGCGTTGAATATTATACAATAATCTGCCATGTCCACAAGATAAATAATTATTTCTAAGTAACAGGTTGAACGTTGCTTATGTTTTATAAATGTGATTGGACGGGTGCTTATCCAGTAACCAATGGCTGCATCAGTTTAAAGTGTTCCGAGTTACTTACCTACCTTACCTTGCACCTTGGTGAGGTCATCACCCAATTGGGTCTGCCTGCTCACAAGCCAGGCGGCGTACAGCAGACCGCAGGAGATTTCACCATTTGCGACGGTCTAGGGCAAACCTCGCTCCGGCCGCCAGGTCAACATCTTCCCCCAGGAAGAACTTCAGATCATCACCCAGGACCTTCACAAAGTTTTGTCTAGGACGATGACCGTGGGCAGGCATCCAACCTAGTAGATATCTGGGAAGCCTCGCATCCGGCATCCTGGCCACGTGTCCAAAGTATTGGAGCTGTCGGTGGCTTATTGTGATGGAAAGACTGCAGGAGCCGGATTTCTCCCGGACCTCACAGTTAGAGTCATGATCGAAGAACCGGACCCTAAGGATTCTATGAAGAGGCGTTGTAGCTGGTGTTGCTACAGGTTGTGCAGCCGTAGAGAAGAGTTGTTACTACTCTACATTCATAGTGAACTTTCATACTGCAGAATTGCTTACAGCAAAAAAGAGAATGAAATCTATGAAAATAAAACCCGTATTACAATAATTTATTTCAGCCATTTTAGTTCAGTTACAATGATGTACAACTTTACATTATCATGGAAAAAAAAAGAGACAGTCATGGCACATTTGAGTTGCATCATGATACCGAGCACCAAATGATTATTCCTCATCAGCACAAATATACTCGTACATTCTGACCTCGAACCCAAATCCCACCCGAAATAACATTACAAAAAAAACAAGCAAACAAATTAAAAAACTTCCAAAAAAAAAAAAAATTATAATAATAATAAAAATACACACACCGGTACAAGTACCTGTGCTAATTGCGCTGGCTTCATACTTCATCATAGTACATGCTCAGAATTACACAATAGGAATAAGTAGGAAAACGAGAAAGCTACAACCAGGACCATATTTCATGGATACAAAAAAAAAAAAAGGAAGGGAATAACCATAACACCGTCAATAAAAAGTGAAGAAACTTTTCTGTTAGTTTAAAAAGAAGAAGGACCTGGTTGTAGCTTTTATCGAGAAACCTAATATTTAAATAATAATAAAAAAAAATAAATTCACATTTTCAGCCCGCTAAAACTAACTTCACAGGAAAAATAACATGACATACAGAGAAGCAGGATAAATGGGCACCATGATCAGCGTCACTGCGATTATTGAAAAACATGCGTCCCCTAATCTTCATACTGACGTACAGAGTAGCCGTTAAGAGCAGGTTGGTGTTGGAAAAGCAGACCGGATGCAAGCTCAACACTTTCTTTCATTCTATAAACAACGATTCGGTTTAAACCTGTCAAGAACCTAGTGTGAAGTTACCTGACTATATCTAGAGTTTATCGAGAACAAACATCTGATCGTCCTGGATGTGTAGATAAGATTCTTTTAAAACTCGTCTCCGCGTTCTACGTTATCCCAGTCCAATTTGAATGCGACTCCCGAATGTCCACTCTTGGGGCCTTTCTTGTTTTGTGTGGGGGTTTTATTTTTTTTCCCTCTCAGCGTACAGCCGAGTTGCTGCACTTAAAATCCAAGTGCTCCCTCGTGGACAATTAGCACGTGAACCACCAGAGTAGCAGATGGGTTTAATCAAGGTTCAGCATGGTTGGGAGGAACCAAAGACATTACACTAGAGAAGGAGGGGACAACAATTATTGAAAAAAGAAAAAGAAAGAAGAAACAAAACCAAAAAAAAAAAAAAACACCTAAAGATATTCAGCGAAAAAAAAAAAAAGAAAGAAAAAAAGAAAACCTCAATATTTAGCGCTAAAGTTTCCAAACCCTCAGTACAAAGTAAGCTCTATCTAGAAAGCATAAAATGCATTTGTACATTATACAAGTTTGACCTTGACATGTAAGAAGAATATTCCCTGTGCAAGATCATCTCTCTGGGCCGCTCCCCCTCCCGCTGTTATTGCTTCAGCTAGAGAAACTTTCACGCAATCGGGTGAAGAGATGGTTCCTAACACACTGCAGCAGGAAGACGACTCCGTGCTGCAGGATATCAAAATCCCCCTCCCTGCTTTTCTGGCAGAAATTAAATAAGGCCACTCCAATTTGTTGTTTTCCCCATTTTTTAAGGCATTGCTGCTTTTAAGATGGCTTCGGATAAAAACGGAGGGGTGGTGAAAAGTCCTAAAAAAAAAAGGCCTAGGAATACGTAGCAAAAGTTTACAGCCTGCCGTGTGATTCGCTGCAACAGGAAGTGACTGAAAGAAAACTTTTTGGCCTGATCCCAGTCTTATCTTCTCATGGATGCTTGTGGAAAACATGTACTGTCCATCCAGCGTCAGGGTGTGTTTGAACCACCAGAGAAAAAGTTATACACAAAAAAGTATGACGTGTGTTTAATTTTTCTGTGAGAGAGAGAGGGGAGGGATCCATCTCTTCGCAATTTCGGAAAGGGGAGTGGGAGTGTCAGAGAGCCGTAGCCCTTCCGCAGGTCCAGAAAGACGGAAAGCGTCACGCAGACGCTCGGTCAGGAAGAAGAGCGTCTCTTGTTTACTGCTGGTAGTTGCCATATTGACCCTGAGGATGATGGGAGGAGGGGGGGAAAAAAAGCAAGAATGTAAGTTTTTCCTCTGATGTCACGCTAGCTGCTTCAAGAGGCTTCATGCTAGCTTTTAATAAAACACTTAGCATTTTTAGCTATGTTCATTACAAATGTATACGTCTGAGAATCTTCTCACTGACTGCATCTCGTGCGAAGACACAATCTCGAAGGTGAAAACGCTGATGAGAGGAAAAACCTCCAATGTCAATGGCATGACAGAGGTACACAGAGACACCTGAAGGAAACAGTATTCTGAAACACCCCTGACATACTAACTACAGACACTGAGATCCGTCAAACACAATTCTGAATGATTTTCTTCACCCTGTGGACGTTTCACACTTTGTCCACACAAGTTTAATGTATATTCACACTAGCATGTGACAAGCGAGCATTCTTTATCATGATCCAAGATGGGGGTGGGTGGAGGTGGGTCCATTTTTTTTCTTTTTCTTTTTTCTATTACACCGTTTCATTGATTCATAAAGCTGGTTCTGACTCTTTATGTACGTGCATGACATGGCGTCAGAGTCAAAACTACAAGTGACGTCTGAATTGAGGATGACGAAGTAGACAGCCATATTTGAATGATTGCTCAGACCAATCCCGCGTGTGAGCATGTGAGTAACCTAGCAGCATGTGAGTTCCAGCACAGCTTACGTGCAAAATGTAAGAAAAATTTCTCTGGGAAAATTTTGGGGTCTTAAAAAGACACACGATGGGTTAACGGGTGGTGCCTCTGGGCACTGCTCAATGGGTCAGTCCATACAAACTCATTGTGTCTCCCAGTTCAATTTGGCATGGTTAAGGCATGCAACCATTCCAGATACTACCAACAGAAGTGAAAAGATACAGATGAAGATAACAAAGTCCAATATGTTTACCACAAGAAGACAATGTCTACGACTTCATGGTGAGCTCCAACAACCTCACACTGAATGAAAGTGTTTATGGTCACAAGACTTCTGATTTATCATCTGAACCACACACACACACACACACACACACATACACATATATATATATGCGTTGTGTATCTGTGTGTGCATGTATGTGTATATATACACACACATACATACACACAGATACGCAACGCTCGCTATACGAACATTCGCGAGGTACGCCAATGGTTGCCCCGCCACAGCCATCTTTGGGAGGTGAACCAATGTAAACAAACACCGCCTCGCATGTCTAGTATACAGTACGAACCTCAATCACCTGGGTTTATTTATATATATTCAAATAAAGATTTGAATAATATATA
>JBCNYH010000010.1:21011383-21031859 GCA_039654325.1 Tandanus tandanus
TTGTGTGTGGGACAGATATGATAGAGTGTATGGGAAGGGGACAAAGAGGAGGGGGAAGTTTGGAAACAACACACACACACACACACACACACACACACACACACACAAAATAAAAAATTTAAACGGTCGGCTGCAGCAATTGTACTTTTTTTAAATGTAAAAAAAAATTTTTAAACCTTGCATTCCACTGCTTCCCAGAAAGTGCAGAGACCATAGGGCAGACATATAAGAGACGGAGATATAAAGCAATCTGCATTCTGAAAAGGTCAACGGTGTAATAACTGTCATATTCTATACCCGACTAACCGGGAAACTGAGAGACCTCAACACACCATAGATCCCTTTGCAGCCAGTGTAATGAAAAGAGCTTCAATGTCAGGAGATCAAAATAGACTTATACACATATATACACACACACACACACACACACACACACACACACACACACACGTATATATAAATATAAAAGACATTAGAGATAAGAGATGCTAAATCCTGTACCTTTTCTCTCCGTTTACAATGACATTTTATATAATAAATCCATGAACAGTTATAATGATGATGCACATTGACACCATATTGTGTGCACGTGTGCATGTGTGTGTGAGTGTGTGTGTGCAGCTACATGAACAGAGAAAAAAAATTAACGCGACTGAAAGATAAAAGGTGTTAAAGGTTACATTTTGGCCCGTTCATTTTATGTATTTTTTTTGTATTTTACAGTAATATTTCTAAAATAAATAAATAAATAAATAAATAAATAAATAAAAAAAGGGGGGGGGGGGTGTTAACAGCTTGACAAGAGCTAATTGCTGTAACTGAAGTTTTCATCACAAACAGATACATATGCGAGCATCACACTGAGCAAAAAAAAAAAAAAACAACATTTCTAAGCACTTTTCATTTGTTTAAAATAAGGACCTGAGGATTATTTCGACCCCTGATTACCAAACTATATAAAATACAAGAGCAGAAACAAAGAAAGTGAAGATAAGAATAAACGAGGAAGGAGTGGGGGGTGGGGGTGGGGGGTGGGGGTGTCTGAATCGGACAACGCATCATGGCAGCAGTTACCTTTGCTTCTTAAACATCTAGTCAGGGGTTGAAATACTCGGTCCGTTATTTCCTCATGTGCCCCTGAATGTTCAAACATAGAGATATGAAAGGAACAGAGCGGCCCCCTTGTCAAGGGCCACAGAGAAACACAGGAATAACAGAGGCAACACGAGGACCAGCTTAGGATCTGGTGGCACTGTGACTTTAATCCTTATACACACGTCATTGGCTTTGGGATTCACATGCAAGTTTTTTTTTTTTGTTTGTTTTTTTTAAAGCAGGAGCTACCAGAACTACCCACTTCAGCCCAGTCTAAATCAGCGTTAGGAGTCCTTGCATTTATCCAGTCCTAGTTCGGAAATGACATAATCATTAACAGGCCTGGGGTTGAACGGAAGATAGAAGGAAAATGTACTGAGGATGGTGGCTGGAATAATACTTATCATCATCATCATCATCATTAATATTATTATTATTACTATTACAACTATGAACTGAACTGAATGAAGTTAAGGACTACATGGACGCTGTTCAAGACTGGGTGGAAGTGTTCCAAATCACAAACACAGCTGCACACTGTCGGATCCCCTCCATACAAATGCTTTAAAACCCACTACCTCCTTTAATCCCGTCTTGCTGACTTACCTGGTCATAACCGTATGGACGCTGCGGTTGGCCTTGTGGAGGACCAGGCTGAGGTGCCCTATATGCTCCATACTGCTGCCCTTGGCCTTGTGGGTAAGTAGGGTACTGTCCAGGAGCACCTTGAGAAGGCCCTGAGACAAGAAAAAGAAAAAAAAGAAAAAAAAAAAAAAGTCAGCACGCTACACGACACACAAGCCCATGTCTGCCTGCTTCTGCTTATTAAACAGCTGCAGTGCTTTCGGGTATGAGAAACTTCCCCCCGCATACGTTCTGTCCCTCCTTGTAATTGTTTGCCGAAGTTCTGCAGGAAAGTCGACAGTTTAAGAACGCGAATCAAAAGAAGCATTGCCACACAGCAAATCAATCAGCGCACTGGCTCTGAGGAAGAGGAGGAGGATGAAGGTCAGCTCTGGGCTCGACTGCCTATAATGATGGAGATGGACCCACGAGAAGCGCACTGCCCTGCTAATGTGGTCTGACATCAAGGAGTCCATAAAGCTCGATTTTAAAAAAGCCCAGGCTCATTAAGAGTGACGTGGGCCGGCCGAGCGCTTGGCCATTACGCGGCGTGCTGGGCTCGCTCCGACGCTGCTCGTTCGAAAAGAGCCCACGCAGGATCATTAGGTGCACTGGCCCATCTTAACCTTGTGGGCGCTTGGAAGAGCGTCTTCCAGATGGTGCCCGCAGCTTTGCAGTATGTGTGTGTGTGATTCTCCACCAGCTCATTATTAAGATGTAAGAAGCCTCCAGCCCAGCCGGAACAAGCAGGAGAGATGAGCTGACAGGATGCAAGAAGGGGGGAAAAAACGGCCGGGGGAGGAAGACGATCCCAATCACACTCATCTGGAGCTGCAGCCTGACCACTGTTCTCTCGTCTACACATACACACTATAAACTATTAATACGGATAAATCCAGAGGTGCCGACATTCCTAACAATAAAACCCTAGCAAACAGAGAGAGAGAGAAATAATTACAGCAAACCCCCAGCGGATATCAGTGGTTGAGACGACTACTTTCAGTCTGGTGTCATTACTTCTCAATAATAAGCAGCAGCAGCGCCGTTTGTTTTCGAGAGACTCCGGCCCCGCCCACACCGAACACTTAACTGCTAGCAGAAATAAATACGGCTGCTTCACGTCTCTTTGGTTTAATCTGCATTTCTGTTTAATCTGATAACAAAAAAATGCTGAAAAAGCAGGAAAGCTACGTTTTTTAAATCATTCCACTAATAAAAATTAATCTAAAATACTTAAATGGTAGCCGTGGTGAATTTGTATTACCGGCTCTTTAAAACGATCACATATGACATCAGCGGTTCTGCCAGGCAACGTCCCTTGTCAAGTACAAGTCAGTGCAGCCACACTACTATTACTACTACTGGGCATGCGCAGTGATATGCTACCTTCCTTATTCGCTGTTCCAGCCCTGACAGTGACACGAATTCATTGTTCGGTCCTATTGGCTGGGCAGCGTGCAGCAGACACGGGTCTAAGATAGCACACTAGCGGCCGATGCTGAGCTGTGTCAACAGGAAAATGGCGGAGTGCAAAGCATACGGCTGCACAAACAACAAGCGCAGGAATCGCGGAGAACATGACATAACATTGGCACGGGCAGTACTCTGAGAACATTGCCTTTCTGACGCAATTCGGTAGCCTGCGAAGACCACTTCAACCCGACCTGCTATCGGCGTGACCTCCAGGCAGAACTACTCGGCACGAAGCCCAAGCTTTTACGTCTACGCTGTTCCTACAGAATTCCTTCATAAGAAGTCGAAGGATGATAACAGACGGGAGCAGCGCCTCGCCAAAAGGAACCAGTAAAAGTTAAGAGCCTTTAGTATGCAGGGAGTTTTATCACCTAAAATGTCGCTCGCTGCTTTTTTACTTGTGCTGGACGACCCCGGCTCAATGAGTTCACGTCACGTCATAAACTTTTTACATTACACACTAATCATGCTGTAAGGATGAACAATACTGCTACTCTTTATCCGACCTTTAACATTGCACATTTCCTATCCTAGTGTATTTGAGGCTGTTGCTCATTGTGCTGGTGCTTTCATCCATTTTAAGATGCCTTGTAAAGTAAACCACACTAAAGAGAATAAAATAGTCACTATCAGGATTGATCTGCACGCCTTTCTGTTTAAGTTCCTGCCCTGTCCTCCGGATAGTCAAACAAGTCGGGTAACTACGTCCACCTTGTGGTGTTCTCCTGACATGTTTGGTGTGAACAAAGCCTGAAGCCCTTAGCTTGTGTGTGTGTGTGTGTGTGAGAGAGAGAGAGAGAGAGCAGCAGTGCTGTGGAACTCACCGTAGCCTTGCTGCTGGCCCGGGTAACCCTGCTGTGCCGGGTACTGCTGCTGTGCCGGGTAGCCCTGTGGCTGAGGGGGCCCTTGCTGATAGGTTTCCTGCTGCTGACCATACTGTGAGTTTCCTACACACGCACACACGAGAGAGAGAGAGAGAGGATGATCACGGAAAACAGAGCATGCAACAAAAAGAATAACTTGATTATTAAATAAAAATCTCAACAACATCAGATGTCTATCCATAACAAACCCTTATCACATCAAGAAAATTAAGAACATCTCACGTATAACCTAATCCATTACTGTTATTTCCAAAATTAATAATAATAATAATAATAAAAAGATATCAGAGGTGTACATAGTTTTCCAACAGCACTGCGTGACATCTCAGTGTGTTCATTTTCAATCATTAAAATGTCCTCACACCCACATGCACCCACTTTCAGATTCAACACCGCATAAGCACTCGTGGCTGTTCGCTGAATGACCACCAGATGGCACTGTCACTGCACTCCCTACATTAATTAACATAAGCGTGGAGTATAACTGACAACACAGTGGCAACACACACTGATCAGATCAGAATGTACACGGTGCCAGGAGAACCCTGAACACAAGCACGGGGGGATTTATTCATCAAATACATTTCTTATAATGCGCTCCAGGAAGTAGTCAGACAGAAAGGACTGTATGGTGTCCTTACCCTCAGGTGCCCCCTGGGCTCCATGGCTGTACTGCTCTCCATAGTAGTCCTCCTGGCCTGGGTACTGCTGCGCCGGCCCTGGAAGGTGGGGGAAAAAACCACAACAAAGGCACACGTTATCTTTAAGCGCTTACAGGCAGATATGGGACAAATCTGTACACAGGAATCAAATCAAACAAGATTTATGATTATGTTTTATATCTTTTTGCATTCCTCAGAATGTTAAAACTATTTCCTGAACACACAGTGTTTATTAACGAGCAGAGTGAAGTTTAAATCAGGGCCCTGGGCTACTACCAAGTAAATGATTTATACACTTTTTGTTGGGAAGGAGAGTTTGTTTAAGAGCAGCTCAAAAGGTAAACGAGTCACAAAAATGAGAGTAAAAGACGTAATGTGTAACAGTGTTCGTTAGAAATAATATAAGGCTACCTTTTCTTTTAGTGATGACATACATGAGAGATACAAACACTGAGTAGAAGCCGATAACGAGACGATACATATTCACCGAACAGCTTTCTCCTACTAGGATTGCAGGGAGACTGGAGATAGTGATAGTGATAGTGGAGCGGGTGTTTGTATATAAATAGTTCCAGAAATACCCTTTTTTAAATTTATTAAGTACTAAAAAAACACTTACGTATTTACTCGACCTGTACCCACTGGATACAAGCAACTGCACATTCTGATTGGCTAAATTTCTATTATCAGCTCTTACGTAATTTGTAGCTACATCACTACCGGAAAAAAACAAAGACACGGTCACGGCCTGTGCTAAGCTAATCACTAACACTAGCTGGTCGCCTCTTCCGTTCATTCCAGAATTATTACAAAATAAAATTTAAGTATTTAACAAAAAAATTAATAAAAAGTCCTTCACACGAATTAAACGGGTTTCTTTTCTAAATGTGACTTAACCTGCCTGCTGTAAGGAAAAGGTCCTCCGTGTCATCTGACATCTTTGACCGCGGGAGAGGGCATCGCAGTCAGTCTGCAGCAACCAGAAGTGCTAGCCGCTAATGCTAGCTGGCTAGCTCTAACACTGTGGTCGCTGATAAAAGTGGCTTTCATAGCTGGATATATTTATCCACGCGTTTATTCATCTCTCCTCCACAAAATTTAAAGTGTTGGAATTTTTTGGGGGGGCTACACACCCCCATTTCTCAAGAGCTGCCTGACATATTACCTTCTGGGTAGCAACTTTGCACCAAAGGCTGAAACAAATTTACGAACAAGGTTCAAAAACAGCAAAATGGCCACCAATTGTTTATACTGGCTAGGCAGTGGCTGGAGCGGTTTCCCATCAAACCTCTAGCTAATGTGATTATTATTATTATTATTATTATTATTACTAGTGACCCAGACCCAGTAAACTACAGTAACCCAGTGAGTGATGAAAGAAGCTGAACCTTGCTGAGGTGGTCTGTAAGGAGGCATGGGCCGCTGCCCCATCACATGGTTGCCTTGACCCATCATGCCCATGGGGTTCTGCTGTCCTTGGTAATGCTGCCCGCTGCCACCAGGGGGCATGTTGTACTGCTGTGAAGGAGGCTGCTGGTGCATCATGGGACCTACAGTAGTAGCAACACAAGCTCCATAAAAAGAATTCTATTAAAGCTCAAAGATATAAAAAAGAAACATCCGGACATATGAGGATTATTATGACATAGCCGGCTTGTAGAGGAGCACATTAATATCAACCTGCTGTTCTTTATACAGCCGGAACTACTTTCCAAGCTGTTCTGTTACACAAAAATAATGCACACCAACTGACCAATCAAATTCGGGAATTCAACCGTATCGTGGTATACAAACTGAATTATCATTTAGCTAAAATAAACTGACGACCATCAGCACTCTTAACCTTTTTTAACTGTATAACACCAGGGATACTATGAGGAGATAAAGACTTTGGCTACATGATAATCACTCTAAAACATCTTTACTAATCACACGTGTGCATTAAATTACATCCGGGGTTCTGCGAAAGCACTACAGGAGACATGCTACGCTTTGTCCGGCTGTGGTATGTATTACTATAATAACTAAACGATTGGTCACACAGTCTGCACTGGCAGTAGCAGAGCGATACCTTGGTTAGGCTGCATGTTCATGCTGGGTCTGGGACCGTAGCTGCCCATCGGCTGGCCCTGGCTCATGTTCATCTGGCCCTGGCCGCTCATGCCCTGGGAAGAGGGAACGGCATGGTTGTAGGCGCCCATGGAGCCGTGGTTGCTGGGAGGCATGTTCATGGAGCCGCTCGGCATATTGGGAGGCTGGTTGGACCCTGGGCCTTGCATGGGCATGTGGTTCGGCCCTGGAGAGGAAACGCACCTTATTGAGTAATGACTGATTAAAAGCCTCTGTCTATCACATTATCATTCAACAGCGCGTTCTTACCGGGCATCTGGCCGTTCATCTGGTTCTGCATGTGTGGGCCGGAGGGTGGGCCGTCTGAAGGCATGCTGTGGCCGTGGGGGGGCTGCGGGGGAGCACCGCTCTGATTCATGCCCCCTGACATGCCCATGTTCTGTGTGGGGGGCTGTGAAGCACAGAAATGAGTTAAATCTTCTCATATTAATACAACGCACACCACATACACTTCTATATAGTCTATCAACTAAACCCAATCACAAAGTCATTCAATTCATATCTCCACATCACCACTGGTTTCATACTCCATGGTGCACACCCATATGTGCTTCCTCACCAAACTGCTGCCCCAAAGTTGGAAGCAAACAACTAGAATTCCAGAAGGTCGTCTTTGGATGCGCTTGAGTTACAATTTCCTTTAGTGGAACTGATAGGTCTCTACCCCGAGCGCTCCCTCGGTCGGTGAGGAGCTCAGACATCCAGGACGGAGCTCAGTGCAGACCTGTCTCGCCTCGGGATCCCCCAGGAGCAGCAGGAGCATGTTGCTGGGGAGAGGGATGCCTGGGTTTCCCTCCGACACCCAACCATGGACAAGCGGAAGAGGACGAATGGACCCAACAGGTTCAAAATGTTTCATGCATGACAATGCTCCTGTGAGCTTCATGAAGACGCAACGTGTTAAAGGTAGAGTGGAATCTCTGCCCACTGAACACCTTTAGGATGAAACTAGAACACAGATCGCACCCTCCGGAGCTCACCAATGCTCGTACGACTGAATGAACAGAAATCCCCACAGCCACGCTTCAAAACCTAGAGGAAAGCCTTCTCAGAACAGTGGAGCTTGTAATGACAACAACAAAAGACGAACCAACCAGAAAAGAGATGTTCCTCAAGGAGATGCGGGTTTGATGGTGCAACATACTTCTGCCTGCATAGTGTCATTTGGACAGAATCAGCAGTAGGCATCAAGGACATCAACTCAACAACTGCTGGTTCAGACGGCAATTAAGAACTCCACCATAATTCTTTGGGAAGACATGGATCACAGAAGATCTGACTGCCCCTTAGACCATGCATGTGGTGTTCAAGACGCAAACAGGAGTGATTTCTGTAGAAGGAACACTAACGATACTCACCGCTGGAAGGAGAGACTGCATGTTCTGATTGGAGTCTGCGATGGTGGCCAAGTAGACCAGATTTCTGTGAAGCATCTGCTGGTAACTGTAGGACGAACAGAAGAAGTTGGAGGTGTTGTTAGGAAACAGAACAGTGAAAGAGTGAGCAACTGCCTATTAACAGGCAGACAGTTATTGAAAATCATTATTGCTGACATAGTGACACAAGAAATATGGATATTAATCAGGTGCACAAACGTTCATTAATAAGTTAATGTCGGCTAACTGTTGTCACACAGGAACCATAAAACACTGCAAAATCCATCATTACGGAAAAATAATCCCATTTTACCAACAATAACTTCTCACTGGTAATTAATTTCCTGAAACAGCAAGGTACCCAGTGTGTGTGTCCATTTTCTACTATATGTATATATAAATAAATATAATACTGAAATAAGCATGTGACTTCTCAAAGTGAGGGTGTGAACTGTGTGGAAGAAACTATTCTACATTATATTTGTTAAATCAACTACTAAAGGCAACGTGGGCCAAAAAAAAACCCAACATGATGGAACCACAACACGTTTTTACTTCATACCTAATAAAATCACAGGCACGACACAAAACCATATCTGTTAAATAGCTGCATATTCGGGCTTCATTACATTTATTTATTTTAATTAGTGGCATATATTTACACCAGATCAAAAATAAATAAATAATAATCAGGCAATCACCTTTTAATTTGCATTTCTAAAACAAACACTCTCACAAATGAGTCTGCAGTTAAAACAGAGTACTGTCAGTGGAGGCTCTGGATTACAGATCTGAAGGTTAGGGGTTCAAGGCCCCGTATCACCACAGTGACACTGTTGGGCACTTGAGCAAGGCCTTTAACCCTCAATTGTTCGGTCGTATAAAAAATAAATGATAAACGTAAGTCACTTTGGGTAAGGGCGTCTGCCAAACACTGTAAATGTAAATGTAGTACTTAGAGACCTTAATGTTCTGCTGGACTTGGATCATTAAATAAAGACGAAATGTCCATCGAAACAACTGGGAAGGATTATAAAACTCCTTCAGGAAAAAAATCCAAAAAAAAGATGCTGGCAGTTCGTAGTTAGATTAGATGTAAGATTTAGTGCAAGTTTAAACAAAGTGCAGGGGTGGAATTTAGCAAAACTGAGCTACTGGCCAGCAGGGCAAGTGAAATGATGAAACTACTCGTCCTCCTTCATATTTGCTGGTCAGGAACACTGTATCTTCTTTGCCTGTTGGATTTGTCGGGTCACCAGCAATATGACTTGCTAGCTAATTTCACTCGCCCTGCAGATTTTTGTCTCGCCACGGGCCGGCGGAATAGTGTTCATTTCCACCCCCAAAAGTGGGAAGGTTATAAAAAGGGAAAGACAGAGGAAGATCCAAATGTGTCAGAACAGAAAGATAAAAATAAATAAATAAATAAAAATGCCCAAAATGATTCCATAACGTTTTAATCAACACTGAGCGATTCCATCATTTCTCCCCCTCCACCTTTACCATGACCTGAAATCATTTGAGGCATTTATCATTATCACAACCTTAGAATTTACAGTTTGTTCTTTAAAGGCTTGTATCACGTGTACAATTTGTTTATTTGCTACGAAATAAGAATGTCAGGTCGACATGCTCGAAGTGTGGCGAGTCTTGAGAGTAAACGCCTAAAAGCACAGTGTGATAACACTGATTAATAAACACACACAGACGGACACACGCCCACAGATGGACAATCCCCAGCGTGGACGTGTCCTGGTGTGAAAGCCTGGCTGTCTGAAAGGCAGACAACTCAGCCAGAGGAGGTAAACAAATCACCTGTATCACGGTTCTGAATTAACTTACTGTGAACATTCGGCTGTTTTCCCTTTGCTCTGGAAGTCCATGATGCACTGAATCAGCTGATTGTTTTCATCCAGTAACTGATAAGAGAAGATACACACAAGCATAAACACATTATTCTCTTCCATACTAAGCTCGGCTTTAAATCCACTGTTTTTAAATACTCCAGCTCACATTAAAAGCATAAAACCATCAAGTCTGCTCATTAAAAAAATGTTTTTTTAAAGAGTCTCAGTGTCAGCACAGTAACAGCTGCACCTTTAAGTTCTGACCGCGAGACGGCTTTCTCAGCAACAAAACAAACAGCATTTTCTGAGCGATTAACTTCAAAGCCAAACAAATAGAGAGAAACTTCAAAAAAGCTGCTCTAACGCAAGTGATAACAGGAACTAATGTGCTTTGTGGACATTAATATTAAAAGTAAGACGTGTATGATGAAACCAGTTTGAGGGAGATGCATCATGAAGTTTGGGGTTCAGTGGCTTTGTGTAATCCTTCCGTTGCCTGTGGAACGCACCAAGATGACATCCAGGCACTAAAGGCGATAGAAGGCCCCCTGCTGAGTCATCTCATGTTGCCTAAATGCTGAGCAAAAAAAAAGCTGTGCATGGTTCACACATCACAAAGACTACAGCCAACTAGCGCATCCATCAGGCGGCCGTGTTTAGCGGAAATAACTCAGGGCATTTGGCAACTGCCTGTACCCATCATTTAATAGGGACACCGTTGTGATTAACACCAAAATAACAAAGAGGTCTTCGCTTATCATTTTCACACGCCATCCGCGTGCTCGCTCATCACATAATGTTCCATGTAGCTACTTTTAATCAAGTGTACGGCTAATACGAAGTCGACACTGGTGTAGTCAGCCCTTGGTCCATTGTTTGCGGAAGAGGAATAAGCAGAGGTAGAAAACGGGACGACCCCGTCCGGGAATATTTCCCTCATCAATTCCAATGATCGTTGAGCTGTGTGCGCGCCGTGGCTCCATCTTACTGAAAGTTCTTCAAGCTCAAGGTGTTCAAGTTGGGGTTGGGCTACCAAAAGACCTCGGCACCGCCTCTCCTGCCTTGCTAAGTGTCATGTGTGTAAATAATGATAAATAAACACTGTACTGATTAAAGTATCATGAGTGCAAATAATACACTCCACCCTCGATTTCCCGTACCCCTATTTCCCGTACAAAATCCGGCGCCGGACATTATTTGGTATTGCCGGAAAAATTCTCTGACAAGTCCGGGAATCGACGATGGAAGTCCGGGACGGTCATGATTTTCAAACTTCCCTCCTGTCCGGCCCAGTTCCCGTCCGAGTGGATGGACAAAAATGAAGCAGCAGAGGGGCACGAAATAATGTCCGATGAACGGATAGTGGCATCAGTGACGGGAGAGCGAAGTGAAAGGGAGAGTGAGGACAGTGACGACGAGCCAGAACCCTCATTTAAAACGAATGTGATAAAAAAAAGAATGTGCCGATTCGCTCCTTAAGTTTGTGGAAACACAATATTGTGTACTGAGTGTCGGGAAAATTGTTGTAAAAGTCCGGGACTGCTGCTGAATGATGGTGATTGCCGGACCGATTGTGGTAAATGTCCGGGAAAGGGTAGGGACCCCGGATATTAGCGATTGCCGGACTTTTGAGGTTCCCGGACAACCTATACCCCCTAACAGTCCGGGAAATCGAGGGCGAAGTGTAATTTGATTATATTTGACCTTTCTCATTAATTAACCTTTAAAATATGGGAGAGGTTGGGGGTCACCCTGTATTATACACCAAGAGTATGATTAGTACTAAAAAAGGGTATATTATTGCTCCAAAAACCTGCCTTAGCATTAAATTTTCGCCTAAACAATAGCACATCATTTAAGATCGAGGGCCATTCACCATCTGAAGGAACAAAGGAAGGAAAAAAAGCACATGCCTTAATAAAACAAGGCCTATAATAAACAATATTTATGGGACAAACACTGATGTGGAGCTACAGGGCAACAAGTTCACTTAACCATCACTTACTAGCTCTTTACACTAGTACAAGAGACACTTCTTTATTAAGGAAAAAAATGGATTAATAAAAGCACAACGTCTAATTAAAAAAAATACAATAAAAACATAAATTTGCAGCTATTTATGCGCCTTTAACCTTACCAAGAGGCTAACAAAGGCTACAGCTAACATTAATCGCAGTCAGTTACATAGCTAAGGAAATGGCAGGCCGTATCCCAAACCGAGTCGTGTACGTCACACTGCTGCACTACCTAGGATACGAAATAACGGTTTCCACGCCCTACGCAGTGAACTACGAAGTCATCAGCGTGCAATTTGGAAGTCAGCCTTGGCCTCCAACTGAGCTAGTTAAAAATGGCGGTTGGGGAAAAATTACGTTTTGCGTGTTTATTCAAAAATGCTCCAAAATATCTGTACCACATACAAACCAGATTATTATACACGACTATTTGATATTTCTAGGCTCTTTTTAAAACTAAAATTAAGCTACGGAGGGGGAAAAAAGGCGTAGCAACGTTACCAAGCTAATGAATCTAACAAGCTAGCATGGTTTTTAATATTGCTAGTCTTTTTTTATAATAAATGTACCTTCTGTATCCCGGCAGGTGTAATATCACCCTTTCCGCGTTGTCTGTGAGGAGCGAAAGCTACCGACATGATGAAGTTTTGCCCAGAATGTATAAAGAATTTAAAAAGAAAAACAAAAACTGTAGCTCCAGTACACAGTCAGAGAGCTAGGACAAGATCCGCACGTACAGTGGGGCAGACTGGGGTGGAGTGTTCCTCTGTCACGCTGTTTAGGGGGGGACGTCGAGGTGTTTTAGATGTGATTGCTTTAAAATGACTGTTTCAGGTCACCAAGACAATTTAAATTGATAAAACAACTTAAGTCATTGTATTTTTTTTACAACGAAAAACAGATGTGTTTCAAATACATGTGTTTGTGTATTGTCGTGTCTTGTGCCCCCCCCCGCTGATGAAATGGTTTATTCCTCAAGTCAATCCTGGACAGGCCGCAAGGAATTTCACAGAGCGTTCAGTGGCAGATCAATCCACCCGTATTTACATGGTTATTACATTCAAACCCCTAAATATGGATCATGCCCTTATTCATGATGGTGTTTATAAGGTGTTATAAAGCGCATAGGGCTGGGACAGTGTGCCAGTGAGTGCTGTGTAGCTTTAGTTTAGCTGTAATCTTTAGGAAGTCATGCCCCCGCTGGATTAGATCAGTGTTCAGTATGAATGGCATTTTGAAGATGGCGGGAATTTAATCATGTGGTCTCTGAATCTGGGAATCTGCTCCTAGTTAAGAACACAGCAGTCACATACTTTTACACAAGGCTACCTGAATTTTTTAATTTTTTTAAACCATAAATTAATAGTGTTTAATTTGTGTGTTATATTTAAAAGAAAGGGAGAAAAAAATATATATTTTGTTCACTTTTGTCATGAACATTTTGAGTGCTATTCGCTTTTTCTTATGAAAAATTTACAGATATGTTTAAAAAAATATATTTTTTAAAAATTTATCATCCCATCTGGAAAAATGGGGATTTTCAACCACGTCTTCTGCATGTACTCCAAGAAACGTTTGCTCCAAATATTCTCCGAAAGCTTACAATTTCAAGTCCATTCATTCATTAATCCTAATATCAGGGTCGCGGAGAGGCTGGAGCCTATCTCAGCCGACTCTGGACGAAGGCAGGGTAGACCCTAAACAGCTCGCCAGTCCATCGCAGCACCAACACACACGCAAACACACAAAGAGGCAGAAACTAGAAACAGCTGGTTAGCCTAACATGTTTTTGGACTGTGGGAGGAAACCGGAGTACCCGGAGGAAACCCACACAAGCAGCAGAGGAAGCCACAAGAAGCAAACTTCACACAGAAGCCTCACTGAACTCGGGACTCCAACCTAGAACCTTCTTGCTGTGAGGCGGACATGCTGGCCACTACACCAACGTGCCGCCAGAGTTCACAAAGTTTACTACTCGCTCGTTTCCTGAGACGCTTAATCCTATTATGGTCACGGGGAGGCTGGAGCCCATCAGTCGACATTGGACGAAGGAGGGGTTCATCCCGAACGGCTCGGCAGTCCATCGCAGAGCCCACACACACACAAAACCATTCACACTCGCACTCAGACCTAGGGGCAATTTGGAACAGCCACTTGTTTTTGAACTGTGGGAGAAAACCAGAGTACCCGGAGGAAACCCACACAAGCAAAGAGGGAACCTGCAACTATACGCACCTCACCGAGCTCAGAACTCAAACCCAGGACCTTCTTGCTGTGAGGCGGATGTGCTAACTACTACGCCACCGTTCCAAAAAAGTTTATTCACAAAATCGATACATAAATAAATACAGCTAGAAACTTCATTTCATGTAAATAGTCATTCGTAGAATGAGACTCCCCAAAAGCTAGAGCTGGAGCTTCTACATAGGAGCCCAGACATCCAGTACCATACATAGGGTTAAAGATAATGTTTACCAACCTGGCTCATTTCCAACTGTGGCCAGGTTTCAGGATTCTTTCTAAAGAAAGCATGAAATGTATTGAAAATGTGCGAGACTGGCAAACTATTCAGGGTGTAACAACGCCTCTCACACATACTCAGCTGGGACTGGCTCCAGCTTTCCCTGTGATCCTGGTGAATAAGCGGTAAAGAATTGGATGGACAAGGTTAATTCCACTCATTTGATTGGCCGAGGACATCACCGTGGTGTAGTGGTTAGCACGTCCGTCTCACAGCAAGAACCCCATGGGCTCAGGGGTTTCCGTGTGGAGTTTGCATGTTCTTCCACTGCTTGTGTGGGTTTCCTCCAGGTACTCTGGTTTCCTCCCACAAGTCCAAAAACATGCACGTTAAGCTAATTGGTTATTCCTGATTACCCTTCGGTGTGAGTCTGACTGTGAATGTGTGCGTGTGTTGGCCCTGCGATAGTCTGGCGAGCTGTTCAGGGTGTTCCCCGCCTTCGCCGACAGTCAGCTGAGATAGGCTCCAGCCTCCCTGCAACCCTAATAGGATCAAGCGGCTTAGAAAACGAGTGAGTGAGTGGTCGAGCAGCATTCCCTATAACTGCGCTCGGAAGCTACTCTTGTCGTTTGTGTCCAACATGTAAAATTCCACTTCCCGGCTTGTAAAGATTTGTTTTAGTGGCTGCGTCGGTGGATTTGGCAAGATATATTTCAGGAATGTATAAACGTTAGCTTAAAATCAGTTCTTTACGTGCGGATACATCAGGACACACTTTTTCCAAGTCGCTGTGAAACGTGTTAGTGGAGAAATGATAGCATGATAGAACGAGCTCAAAAGCTGTAACTAGCATTCAGTGCCATTATACATATATCCCCTGAGCTAAAGCATCGATTTTTAACCTTTTCAACTACTTTAAACCCAAAGTCAGACGGAAAAGAATAAAAACAACAGAAACACAAGGCATCAGAGCACTGTTTGATTTCACAGCAAGTAAAGCCGTATCCTCTAGAAACAGAGCTCAGCCTCGATCTCATCAATAGATAGGGAGAGTTTTATGATCAGAGAAGCCTGCTGGGTTTTTTTCTTTCACATGCCGATGGGCAGACTTCACCATCGATCATAATTGGTACCGATATGCCGCAAGGCACAAAGCTCATCTCCTGTTGCAGCGAGGCGTCATCATTAATGCAGAATACAGGGTCAGAAACTGGGCAGATGCATTGGTCAAGCAAAAAAGGGATCTAACATTTAAACTTTAATCTAACTTATAAACAGCTAATCTAAAGAGGAAAAACACCAACAAAGTGTGTTAATGAGGTCTTCTCTACTCGATGATACTTCAGATACATCGACAGCTTCCTCAGCACCGCTGGTGATATCATTTGTTGAAATGATTAAGCTTGGGGAGCTCCGCATACCCTGACCGAGGTGTGAAAGGCTCCCATTCAAAAATCAACCAAACCATCCGTGGCCAGGAGTCCAGGGCTATTTGGCTGAGCTCTCTCCGGAGGGATGGCATACACTCACCTCCCTGTCATTACACCAGGCAAGCATGGGCATCTGGGAGCTCATGCGTACATGGCGACGAATGCTAGGCCACCCCTGAATGCGCATGTGCAGCAGTTCACAAAGATGCGGGTGGCAGCATCACGTGTCACAGACGGGGCATGTGCTTGCTTATGCCTCTCCAGGGTTGGCGGTGATAGAGAGGCTATGCTTGATGGTTTGGAATTGGCAAGACTGAATTAGGGGAGGGCGGCACGGTACGGTGGCGCAGTGGTAAGCACATCCACCTCACAGTAAGAAGGTTCTGGGTTCGATTCCCAGGCGTTTCTGTGTGGACTTTGCATGTTCTCCCCATGCTTGCCTGGGTTTCCTCCGGGTATTCTGGTTTCCTCGTACAGTACAAAAACATGCACAGTAGGCTAATTGGCTGTTCTAAATCACCCCTATGTGTGAGAGTGAGTGTGAAAGGTTGTGTCTGCAATGGCCTGGCGAGGTGTCCAGGGTGTACCTCGCCTTCGCCTGGAGTCGGCTGCGAAGGGGCGCCAGCCTCGCCGCGACCCTAATTAGGATTAAGCAGCTTAGTAAACGAATGAATGAATGAATAAATTAGGAGAGAAAAATCAGGGGCGGGGAAAAGGCAACCAAACTTAATGAGCTCAAGTTGTGTGTCAGGGCAATCCTGTTCTTTGGGTCTGAATTTCTCGACAAGAAACTGGACGAAATGTTTCCTGGAAAAGACATATCACCAACAAACAGCACTATAACGAGTCTGAGCGTCATCCACAACTGTTGTCTTGCCCTTGCTGGCTATGTGATGCATCAAGGAGAGAAGGTCTTGCTGTGGGAGCCAGATGCCAAGAGGCGTCATTATTATAATAATACAGTGGATAGTGAGTGGATTAAACTAAGTACAGAAGCTGTACTAAAATGTATAGTAGCATAATACAATTTAGTTGTAGTCTAAAAATGGTTATATATCAATGGTATTTACCAGAAACCACTAGCAGATGGCAGTATTGACCCAGCATTCCTCTCTCTCGCGCTCTCTCTCTCTCTCTATCTCTCTCTCTTTTCATTCACCCTGCTGCCCCAAAAGAGTGATAGAGATTGTGGAGAGAAAAAAAAAAACTTAAAGCAGTAAACCCTGAGCCTTGACGTGATTTTTTTTTTTTTTTCGATCCGTTTGAACATTCTGCCTCAGGGCCCTGGCATTAGAACCACTGAATCCATCTCATGAGCTCAATTGTTCTTGATTGTCACGGAAAGAAAAAGTCAGAGAGAGAATGTGTGAGGCAAAAAGGAGGTGGAGGGTGGTGATGGGGGGGGGGGGGGGCGGTTGTATGTGACACCATCCCTGGGGCATCGAGCAGGCTGTCAGGGTGCGACGAGTCACCAAGGGCCACACTCTCGGACGACAGTGTCCCTTTTGCAACCTGTCACATGTACGCTCGCGTGTCTTCCACTTTCTGGGTGAGTCTGATCGGTGATCTCAAAAGCTAATGAGCGGCATGAAGTTGAAGTGTCTATCTAGCTGGATGGTGACAAAAGATGTGATCTTATTCCAAGCTTACGTTCCTGCCCGAGTGTGTGCCTCGGAGCACACCCACCATCGAAACCCTTCAATAATAGCAAGCGAGCACAATGAAAGAGAGTGGGTGGAAAGAGAGGAATCGTGGGAAAGCGCTGCCTGGGGCTGAGCGAATTATCCTACGGGCCGCTGCTTCTTCCTCCTTCTACGTTTGCCATTCTCTGCAACTCCACCCTGTGTAATGTGGAGCAGTGGACAAGGAATCGGGAAAATGAAGGGAACACCAGGGAACCCAGAGCCCTGCCTCAGATATCTTACTCCTCACCGCCTCCAGTAATATATCACATAACCTTGCCTCTGTTTACTTCTCAGAATGATCATATCAGCTCTGCCAGGTACAATAGATGCATATTAAGAGGGAATCTATTCACGATTACTCCCTGGGAATTGCTACTATTATTTATTTGGCGAGGTAGTTCGCAGTTCGTTGACTGTGGTGTTAAAGGAGCTGACACTGATGCAACGGCTACAAGACTGACAGTCAAGAAGAATCAAGCATGTGAACAGAACTCAAGGTTGGAGAAAGTACTAGATACACACACACTCTGGCATATTTTCTGATAGTGGAATTAATCCTGACACATACTTTAATTAAAAATTTTAATTAAGGATTAATAAATGTCTATCTTAACCCCCTGAGCCCTGACCTACAGTATCCGCAACCATCCCATCCTCCACCCGGGACTCCCCCTTATAAAGCCAGGGTTTCGGGAATGCTCTGGGTGAAGGCGGGATACACCCTGAACAGCTCACCAGTTCATCACAGGGCATACAAAGACTATACAAACCATTCAGACGCACGCTCACAACAAGGGATAGTTTGGAAAAGCTAATTCGCCTAACGTGCACGTTTTTGAACTGCTGGAGGAAACCGGAGTACCCAGAGGAAACTCATGCAAGTGTGGGGGAGAACACACAAACTCCAAACAGAAACGCCCTCACCAAACCCAGAACTCGAACCGAGGACCTTCTTGATGTGAGGTGGATGTGTTGACCACTACGCCACCATGCCACCCAAAGCACAAAACCGGTCATATTAATGTCTATTGAATGTCACGCCCATCTCCTCCAGCATTCCCAGTTCCATTCTCAAATATTCATCGCTTCAGTTTGGTTAGTGCTATGATCACTGTTGTTTGGCTCACTCTCCGCATCCAAAAGGGTCATATGCATTGCCTGTGCTATACTGACCAAGCAGCCACTCATAATTCCCAAAACTCCTGATGAAAATTGTCCAAGACTGCTCGTAAGTAGCTGGCATTAGCTTAAATTCATTCGTTCGTTCTCTAAGCCGCTTAATCCTAATTAGGGTCGCAGGGAGGCTGGCGCCCATCTCAGACGACTCTGGGTGAGGGTGGGCTACAGGACCATCGCAGGGCCAGCACTCACACAACCATTCACACCCACACTCACACCTAGAGGCGATTTGGAGCATCCAATTAGCCTACTTTTTGGACTGGGGGAAGGAAACCAGAGTACCCGGAGAATCGAACCCAGACCTTCTTGCTGTGAGGCGAACATGCTAACCACTGCGCCAGAGCAGTCTCTTAATTGCTTAAAGAGACGTCAGTGGATGTAAACGGTGCTCTGATTGGTTGAAAATGACTCTAAGCCTATATCTATGTATACCATACAGACAGGCTGGAAACCGGGTACTCCGGTTTACTCCAACAGTCCAAAAACATGCCCAGTAGGCTAATTGGCAGTTCCAAATGGCCCCTAGGTGCGGGTGTGAGTGTGAATGGTTGTGTGTGTGTTGACCCTGTGATTGTCTGGTGAGCTGTTCAGGGTGCACCCCGCCTTCGCCCAGTGTCGGCTGAGATAGGCTCCAGCCTCCCTTCGACCCTAATAGAAGTGAGCGATTCAGCAAATTAGTGAGTGAAAGCGTGTATGCAGCACTTCATGACACAAACTGATTACCATTACAGCTGTACAGATGTTTGTGAAGCCTTCATTTTTACATTATGACACTTGAGGTTCGATTCCTAATCACCAATGTCAACAACATTCATGACAAGTGACTTAGCCTGAGCTAAACATTTATACTTTTAATAGGAGCAATAATAAAACACTGCACAGTATCTACTTGAGTCGGAGTGATCTGGACTCACTGGATATTTGTCATGTGGCATTGAGGAGTTTTATTGTAATCACCAGCGTTTGTAGGGCAGTGGTGGCTCGGTGGTAGGGTGCTGGATTGCTGATCCGAAGGTCGTGGGTTCAAGCCCCACTATCAGCGGGTTGTCGCTGCTGTACCCCAGTGCTGCTAACTGGGTTATCAAAGGCCAGCCATGTCTCTCACTGTCTGTGGTGAGAGGCCTGTAAAAGAACCATTGCTGATTTTCGTCAAGAGTAGGCTGCATAGCCGTCAGCGTGTTTCTGCCCTGCGATGGCCTGGCGAGCTGTCCTCTGAACTCTGTACTGTACTCTGCCCTCGCCCAGAGTCGGCTGAGATGGGTGCCAGCCTCCCCGCGACCCTAATTAGGAATAAGAGCTTCAGAAAATGAATGAATGCACTTTTTATTTGAGAAAAAGAGATCCACGGGGCAGTGGTGGGCCGGTGGTAGAGTGTTGGCTTACTGATCCGAAGGTCGGGGGGTTCAACTAACTGGGTTATCAAAGGCCAGCCGTGTGTCTCCCTGTCTGTGGTGAGAGGCATGTAAAAGAACCATTGCTGTGGGACACTGGGTTGCCGTCAGCGTGTTTCTTCCCTGCGATGGCCTGGCGAGCTCTCGAGGGTGTACTCTGCCCTCGCCCAGAGTCGGCTGAGATGGGCGCCAGCCTCCCCGTGACCCTAATTAGGATTAAGCGG
>JBCNYH010000010.1:21035738-21047470 GCA_039654325.1 Tandanus tandanus
TCGCCCAGAGTCGGCTGAGATGGGTGCCAGCCTCCCCGCGACCCTAATTAGGAATAAGCGGTTCAGAAAATGAATGATTGAATGTAGTGATTCCATATATTATTTTAGTGCTTTCTATAAATATATTATTTGTGTAATGCATGCAGGTAGTTTATTAAGTGATTTTCTTACATTAAAATGGTGGAGAGAATAAATTATGCATATTATGCAGCTAAATTAATACATATTGATGGTGTAGAAAATAAGCATCTTATTAAATTAATTCCTACCTAATTGGTGAAAAATATGGACCTTTTATTATTATTAAATTAATTCCTTACAGAAGGCAGCATGGTGGCATAATGGTTAGCACCTCCACCACACAGCAAGAAGGTCCTTGGTTTGAGTCTCTTGCTTGTGCATTTTTGTGTGGAGTTTGCTTGTTCTCAGCATGCTTGTTTGGGTTTTGTCCCTGGGTACTCCGGTTTCCTCCCAAAGTCCAAAGACATGCACCTTAGGCTAACTGGCTGTCCCCTTTCTAACTGGATTTCCCCTAGGTGTGTACAAGTGTGAATGGTTGTGTGTGTGTTAGCTCTGTGATGGTCTGGCAAGCTGTTCAGGGTGTACCCCTGTCATCCTGCACCGTACTGATGATGAAAGCAACATGTTTAAACTGAGGCTGTTGAAACAACACAGGTGGTCTATGCCATAATGTGTGTTCCTGGAGAGCAAATACTGCTGCAATTAGAAACACTTTTTGTATTTGGAGCATCATCAAGCCCAATACTGCTTGCTGCTACCATCAGAAATCACAGGAGAAAATACCAGAAAAGTTATCCACAGGTGGTTGACACTCTGTAGAACCAACTGTATGTGGATAATTGTATTGCCAGCACAGATGATGTAGAAGCTTATGAGCTAACCACAAATGCAAAGTAGATAATCTCTGCTGCTAGAATGAATCTCTGTAAATTGACAACAAACTCACTTGGGCTGACGGTTAAGTGGCTACAAGCAGAGTTTGACTTTAATCTTGAACCAATAGCACATGGCTCTGTGTTAAAGGTGATTGGCCTGGTGTAGCTGCCTGAGACGGAATGAATTGAACATTTTATGAACAATTTTTAGAGACAAAAAGTACACCAAGAGAAGTGTCCTGCAGTCCTCAGCTAAGATATTTGACCCCATGGGATACTTAAAGGGGAATTAAACCCAAACTTGATTAAAGCCTGCATGCATAGTGTATGTCCATACACAGCAAACTGAGCTATTCTTATTACAACCTTCTTTGTTGGAAAAAAAAAAAAAAACAAGCAATAAATCCTCACACAGGTGGGTGCCATTGTACAGCGAAAAAAGTTATGGGAGTAACGAAGAAAGATTTTTTCAGAAGTGTTCTGCATTAAATGTGTATGTACATGTATATACAGTATATACCATGCATTTATGTAAACAAGCAGACACTTATAATGAATGTAAATGTAATGTAATGCAAATATACATATTTTTACAGTTTGGAAGGCTTTCCTTTCATTTTCCTTTACCACTATTCACCAGGTGGGGCGGTGGTGGCCCGGTGGTAGGGTGCTGGATTACTGATCCCAACTGGTTCAAGCCGTGCAGCTAACTGGGTTATCAAAGGCCGGCCATGTCTCTCAATGAGACATGCTGACTTTAGTTAAGAGTAGTCTGCATTGCTGTGAGTGTGTTTCTGCCCTGCGATGGCCTGGCGAGCTGTCCAGGGTGTACTCTGACCTCGCCCAGAGTCGGCTGAGATGGGCATCAGCCTCCCTGCGACCCTAATTAGGAATAAGCAGCTCAGAAAATGGATGAAAGAATGACTATCCACCAGTCTTTTTCAGGAGATCTGGCCAAGAGGTATCAGCTGGGATGAGAAGCTAGCTATTGATCTCCTGTAAATGTAGTAACAATGGTGTGCAGAACTTCTTCAGCTTTATCAGATGTGGTATGGAGCCCACAACATGCAAAATGAGCAAGAGAAGGCCTATGGTGCAGTAGCATATCTGCTAGTTATGTTTCCCTCCATATCTAGCTCAGTCCCTGCAGAGATCTCTCATTGCAGCTGAGCAGTGGATTAGTCACTTTCATGTTTCTGATGGCAGAAGAACTACAGCACCTGCTACCAGGTTTGGTGCATGATGCACATGTGCAGATGGTCATAACGTGTAGACAATTTGCTCAGCTTTTGGAAGTACTACTTAAACACTCCCAAAGCAAAGCATTATGTGAAGCATTGTTATTGCATCCTCACTGCTAGTACTTACTTACTAAGCCTTACTCTCTCTCTATTTATGACCCCTTGTGTATGACCTATTTTGCCTTCTCATTCTTAATTCCTGATTTGCCTTTGTTATTCCATTTGTGTATGATCTCTCCCTGCCTGTTCTACTACTGTAAGTTTGCCCTGCCTTTGATGCACTATTTGTCTAATTGTCTGATCTATGCCCATTTTACTTTAAGCTTGGACTGTAATTTGGATACTTTTGCCTGATTTATTAGTAAACACCATAAATATAACTTCTGCATATTTGTATCTGCCTTCACTTCAACCACACAGTAGCATGACAAGAAGTAAGGAAATGCAACCCTAAATAGAGGCCACTACTAGTTAATTTACCACTTTATGGAAAGCAGTCTCTGTTACAATGAAGCCTAAATCCTGACTGATATATTTTATGCTATTCCTACACGGATATGAATGTAACTGTTGCAGATGTTTAAGATCTTTACATAAAGGGGAGGTTTGAGGTTGGCTTATAAGGATCAAGGTCAGTTTTTTTTTATCAGATATTTGATAACTGCTAGTTTAAAGGATTTAGGTACATAACTACTGCTAAAGAAATTATTAATTACATTAACATATGAGATTATTTATCATATTATCTGTTTAAACATACATGCACAGTGAGTGTAGAAAAGAATTACCCCTTTCAAAACATTTACAATTTGTTGGTTTACAGCCTTTAATTAAGACACAAATAAAAATAAATAAATAAATGAAATTAAATCCAAATGTATTACTAAATGCAAATTATAACAGCCAAGTGAAGGGTATAATAGTAACAGTTAAGAAAAACAAACAAACAAAAATACTGGTAAATTTAATTGGGTACGCATTTTCTATTTTGCACCAAGCTAATTGGTTTTCACTTGTAATCAATTGCAATGATTCTGTTTAGTTCAGCATAAAAACAGCTATACTTAGAGCATTCCACTGCTTTTAAGTGTAACTGAAAGCAAACAATGACCCATGATTAGCAAGGCACTATCAAAAGATCTCAGTGACAAAGTTGCGGACAGGCACAGGTCAGGAGAGTGTTTGGTACCAGGACCCTTTCCGAATTAAGATGTCCCTCCAAGCTGGAATAAAAACAGAGGAGGAAACTTGTTAGAGAGGCTAACAAGAGGCCTATGGTCCCTTTGAATCATTGACAGGAATTATTGGCAAAGAGCGGTCATAGTGTGCATGTGACAACAATATCATAAATACTCCTCAAATGTGACTTCTAAGGGAGGGTTGCAAGAAAAAAACTCACTTCACAAGAAAGGCCAGAAAAATGTGTTATGGTCCAATGAGGCAGTCAGTCATCTTCCACTTGATCTGGGGTCAGGTCCTGGGGGCAGCAGCCTAAGCAGTGAGGTCCAGACATCCCTCTCCCCTGCAACTTCCTCCAGCTCTTTTAGATGGACAATGAAGCGTTCCCAGACCAGCCAAGAGACATAGTCCCTCCAGCATGTTCTGGGTTGACCCCAAGGTCTCTTCCTAATTGGACATGCCTGAAACACCACACCAGGGAGGCGTTCGGGAGGCATTCTAATCGGATGCCTGAGCCACCTCAACTGGCTCTTCTCAACACAGAGGAGCAGCAGTTCTACTCCAAGCCCCTCCCGGATGACAGAGCTTCTAACCCTATCTCTGAGGGAGAGCCCCGCTACCCTGTGAAGGAAGCTCATTTCAGCCGCTTATCTTATCCGTGATCTTGTTCTTTTGGTCACTATCCAAAGCTCGTGACCATAGGTGAGGGTAGGAATGTAAATCGACTCATAAATTGAGAGCTTTGCCTTCTGGCTAAGTTCCCTCTTCACCACGACGGACTGGTACAAGCTTTGCTTTACAGCAGAGGCTGCACCGATCCGCTTGTCGATCTCCCAGTCCATCCTTTCCTCATTTGTGGACAAGACCTTGAGATCCTTGAACTCTTCCACTTGGAGCAGGACCTCATTCCAGACCCGGAAGGTGCAATCCTCCCTTTTCCAGCTAAGAACCATGGCCTCAGACTTGGAGGTGCTGATTCTCATCCCGACCACTTTACACTCAGCTGTGAATTGCTCTAGTGAGAACTGGAGGTCCCGGCTTGATAAAGCCAAAAGAACAAGGTCATCTGCAAAAAACAGAGACGAGATGCTATGGCCACCAAACCAGAACCCTTTAACGCCTCAACTGCACCTATAAATTTTATCCATAAAAATTATGAACAGAACTGGTGGGAAAGGACAGCCTGTGCAGCGTCCAAACCTCAGCGGAAATTAATTCGACCTGTTGCCCATGCAAAATATCGGGTGTGGGAGGACTTCGATGAGAGCCTGGAAAGGGACTATCAGTTGGCCTCAAAAAATCATCCAAGGCCTCAGGAGAGGGAAGCAGTACTCCACAAACACTGTTTACAGTAGAAGTAGGGAGCTGCTCACTTCAATTGGGGATGTAGTCAGGAGGTGGAAGGAATACTTCGAGGACCTCCCCAAACCCACCAACATGCCCTCTCTGGAAGAGGAAGACCCTGGGGGTTCAGGAGGGGGTCTGCCCATCACTGGGGCGGAGGTCACTGAGGTAGCTAAAAAGCTCCTCGGTGGACGGGCTCCAGGTGTGGACGAGGTCCGCCCTGAATACCTCCTATGTTGTAGGACTGTCTTGGTTGATCTTTGCAACATTGTATGGTCATCAGGGGCTGTACCTCTGGATTGGCAAACTGGGGTGGTAATTCCCCTTTTTAAAAAGGGGGACCGGAGGGTGTGTTCCAAATATCGTGGACTCACACCCAGGAAAGTCTATTCAGCAGAACTGGAGAAGAGGATCTGATCCGTCTGATGGTTAAACCTAGGATTCAGGAGAAACAATGTGATTTTCGTCCTGGCCGCAGCACTCTCAACCAGCTCTACACACTCTACAGCATTCTGGAGAGGGAAATGGAGTTTCACGTGTGCTTTGCGTACTTGAAAGCTTTTGACCATCTTGTGGGGTGTTTTCCCGGAATATGGTGTTTGACCTGTTTCTACGGGCCAACCGGTCTCTGTATTGCTGGTAACAACAGGTGTTTTGGCCCACTAAAACAAAAAATCCCATTATTTGGCCTCAATGGCAAACAATCAGCAAGGGTGAGCTGAAAATGTATAGGCTGACCATAGTGGTCAAATTTGACCAACTGTGGTTAATTTTTAAATATAGTCTCTCCTGTGCTCTATACACTTTTTCCATTGGTGTTTCAGTGCTTGCATAACCTTGGTAAAGAAACTCTCAAGTTGCATTGCTCTGGAATTTACACCTTCTCAATCAACCTATGACCTTTTCAGTCTACCCTCTCATAGAGTGGAGGAAAGCCAATAAAGCTTTCTATCCACAGAACACCTTACCTTCCTTAAAGCATGGAGACTGGGCAGGGACTGCGGCATTTGTCAAAAAAGTGGATGGGGCAATATACCAAATTCTTGCAGTGAGGTGAATGTGGCCTACTCACAAAGCCAAAAGCTAATGCTGAGGCTCATCCATGGAAGCATTCATCTCTGCTTTAGAAGGAGGGACCAGTCTAGCAGTGCTTAGAGGATCTAAGAGAACATGGTGCAGTGAGGGGTGTGATACGTGCTTTGAGGTAGGAGGGTGCAGGCCTATTTTTGGCTTTTTTAGGCAAGCATTAGTTTTTTGAAGCTAATGCAAGCAGCTACAGAAAGCCAATGGAGAGAGCAGTGGAGTGGTGTGGGAGACTTTGGGAAGGTTGAAAACAAGCTGTGCAGCTGCATTCTTGATCAGTTGCAGAGGTCGAGTAGTGCTCAAAGGTAGAACTGCGAGGAGTGATTTGCAATAGTTGAGCCTTGAGATGACAAGGGACTGAACAAGTAGCTGAGTGGCCTTAGTGGAAAGAAATGGATGAATCCTTCGGATTATAAAAAGGAGAGATCAACATGATCGAGAAAGTTTAGTGATATGAAAAGAGAAGGACAGGCGATTGTCCATGGTTACCCCAAGGCTTCTAGCAGTGACTGAAGGAAAGACCACAGAGTTGTCCATGAGTCAGCTGGGATGAATAGCAATTCAATCTTGCTGGGATTAAGCTTCAGCTGGTGAGCTGCCATCCATAATGAGATGCTTGCCAGTCATGCAGAAACATCAGTGTCTGAGGGAGGAAAAGAAAGGACAAGTTGAATGTAAGCAGTGATATGGGACCCCATGTGAGGATATGACATCACTGAAGGACCGTGTATGAAGGGAGAACCAAGTACTGAGCCCTGAGGAATGCCAGTGGAGAATCTGCATGAAGCAGATGTGGATTCCCTCCATGTAACCTGATATGAGCAACCTTCCAGGTAGGAAGCAAGCCATTGCAATGCTAAACCACAAATTCCAAGACACCTGGGGATGGACAAGAGAGTCTAGTGGTTGAGCGTGTCAAATGTTGCTGAAAGCTCCAGGAGGAAGAGGAATGATGACATCTTGGCTGATCTTGCAGCATGTAGCTTGTCTGTGACAGCCAAAGAGCAGTCTCTGTTGAATGTGTTGCTTTGAATCCAGATTGATTAGGGTCTAGGAGTTTATTCCACAAAAGGTAGAAATACACGTGATACCGGTCTGTAGTTGTTGATGTCTGATGGATCCAGAGAGGGTTTCTTCAAGATGGGTAGAACCCTGGCTCTTTTGAACGCTGTTGGTATATGACTAGATGATACAGAGTTATTAATGATAATGGTGGTAGGGAAGAAGTTCTTGAGAGATGGTCTGGAGTATTGTAGAAGGGATTGGATCCACTGGGCAGGTGTTATACTTGCATAACATGACTTGCTGGATCTCTTCAGTTGTGAGATTAGAAAACTGTGCCAGTGAAGGGGAAGTGGAATCTATGCTGTGTAGTATAGGAGTTGGGATGGGAGTGAATGTCTGATAGATTTGTTTAATATTTCCATCGAAGAAGTCCGCAAAGTCTTCAGCGGTCAGGGAGGATGGGGCAGGAGGAGCAGGTGGATTAAGTAAGGATGAAAAGATGTTGTGGAGTTTCTGTGGATCTTGTGCTGCAGTGTCTGACTTTTTCTTGTAGAAAGCTGCCTTTGCAGAAGTCACATCAGATGAAAACGTAGACAGGAGAGCATTGTAGGAAGCCAAATCTGATTCAAGTTGAGATTGCCTCCACTTTCTTTCAGCTGCTCACAGTTGTCTACAATTGCTTTGCAGCTCCTCTGAGAGTCAAGGATTAGGGAAGGAAGTCTTCTTGGGTTTTGTAGATAGTGGGCAGAGGAGACCCATAGATGCAGAGAGTGAAGAGAGGAAAGTGTCAGTAGAAGATTCTAATGGTCGGGAAGAAAAGTAGACTGGGTAAGGAAGAGTAGATAAAGTGCATTAAGCAACAGATGAAGGAGATACAGTGTGGATGTTTTGCTGATCGGCGGAGGAAAACTAAGAACTGGTGTTAGGTTGAATAGGTAAGGTGATAGTAAAGGAAACCAAGTGGTGGTCAGAGATGTGGAGTGGGGTAGCAGTAATGACTGTGACTGGGGAGGGATGGCTGAAAACAAGATCTAGGAGATTCCCTCTGTTGTGTGTGGGAGAGCAGTTGTTGAATGTTAGAGAAAAGGAATGAAGAAGAAGGAGAAGGCAAGAGGACTTGAGCTTGTCAGAGGGGAGATTGAAGTCTCCCAGAAGGGTGAGAGGAGTGTTGTTAGTGGAGAAAGAGCTAAGGAGCATGTCCACTTCTTCTTAAAAGTGTCCTAGTAGTCCAGGAGGGAGGTAAATGACAATAATGATGAGGTTGATTGGAGAGGAAACTTTTACTGCATGAAACTCAAAGGAGGAGATGCCTAGATGAGACAGAGTGAGTGGTGTGAAGAACCAACTCCGAGACAAGAGCAGACCTGTGCCACCGCCTCTCCCAGTTACTCGTAGAGTATGAGAGAAAGCATAAGCAGATGAAAGAGCTGCTGGTGTAGCAGGGTTGTGTGGGGAAATCCAAGTTTCAGTTAGTGCCAGAAGGTCAAGAGAATAGTGAGATGCAATGGCAGAGGTGAAATCAGCCTTCTTTACAGTATATTGGCAGTTTCAGAGCCCTCCTATGACACTCATTTGAGACTGGGAGTGCAGATGAGGTTCAACCTCTGGCCTGTTGGCAAGATCTTCTGGGTCTAAGGAAAGTGAGAACAGTAATGGGTTAATTCACATGACTGCAATTTGGTTTCTGTTTAATACCTTAGACTTGATAGTCCTAATTCAACAAAGGTAAGTACACTATTAAATTGCCACCTTATTTAAAGTATTCATCACTTGTTTTAGAAAGTGATCTGTTTTGCTAAAAGTTTATCTTGGTGGATACCTTCAATATATACTTTCTGGGTCCTGCCCCCAAGTCACACCTTAAGGAAGCCCAAAACTATTGCTGATTAAGCACCAGAATAATACTACAAAACCAACTAAGAATACTATACTTAAAAATATTAGTGACAAAAACTATGTACAACTGGGTCAAGTAGACAGTAATACAAAAGTTAGAACCCTTCCTTACCAGTCAAGAAGAAATCCAAGATAGAACTTAAAGCACACTGAAAACTGATGTGGGGATACCTTCAATATATACTTTCTTGGTCTTGCCCCTAGAAAGTATATATTGAAGGTATTGAACACTAATGTTAGCATTTGGCTAAAAACAAACTCATATTGTGACATATCACGTATATTGCCATACCCTCTTTCTGGTCTTTCTAGTGCAATATCGACATCCAGTTTTGCATGGTAATGGGTCCGAGTGACTGGGAGAGGAGTCAGAGGATAAAGACACCTGTTTATCCACAGATTTTAACATACTCACTAGTGGACTATTTTCGATAAATTATTATTCATAAGCTCACCACACTGATTTTGCCACCATTCCAAAATCTGTGGTATGCCATAAAATTCAAGCCTTGTAAAAATATTGGGCCTCATTCACCAACTATCATCGGTGCTGAAGTGATGATGCAAAATCGCTACTTTCCCCCTTCTTTATAAAGTGTATCTCTGTTGATTTTGTATTACTATCTTTTTAAAATGATCAGGTATAACATCAGCGGTTCCGTCAGGCAACATCAGTCCTTGCTTCTTGTATAATTATAACTACTAGGCATGCACAGTGACATGTTGCCTTCTTGATTAGCTGTTCCAGCCCTGGAAGTGACGCAGATTCATTGTTTTGTCCTATTGGCTGGGCTGCGTGCAGCAGACACCAGTCTAGGATAACACATTATCGGCAAGTGCTGAGCTGTGTTGCCAGGAAAATAGCAGAGTGCAAAGCATACGGCATCATAAACAACAAAGAAAGAAAGAAATCATAGAAAACATAACATCGGCACAGGCTGTAGCCATGCCACATAAGAGTACATGTAGATAATGTATTAAATCTACAGAGCTATGTTATGAGAAGAGAATGTATTAAATTATTATGCTTAGATTCATGTATATGACTTATAATTTGTGTGTGATACAACTATAATATTTACAAGGACCATGCACCGCTCACCTTTTCCTCTGTTGCACCAACACTGCCTACATATCACAGCGTAGCTGGCACAGGTGACCCCCTGATTGTGCCCCGTAATGGGCAGACAAATTGATAACTAGGGAGGCCTAGCATTAAACACGTCGGCGGAGTACCCTGTTTTGCTTTTCTTTAATTGTGGATATAACACAATTAACGCAGTGGATCAGGAAGAAACTGTCGGAAAACGGAGTTGGGGGAAAGATCTCTCCTTTATTTTTTCTCTCATTTGCTAAACTTGGAGTGTGGATGAGGACAAGGACTGTTTATTTGGACTGAAAGTTATTCGGAAGGATTCTTTTTTTTTTGATTTGTTGATTTTTTTTCTCTGAGTGGACACGCATGGACTGAGTTGTAATCACTCACGGACTAAGTTTTCTTTTGTTTCATTCTACAAATAGGGCATTCCTCCTTCCCCTTTCCGTTCTCTTATTCTTTCTCCTAAATAAATTATATTAATTATAAACGTGTTGGTGAACCCTGTTTTTTGTAATAAGTGTTAGTTTGTTACAAGGCAATACTTTCAATTCACACTTCCTATTGGACACAATTCAGTAGTCTGCAAAGACCACTTCAAGCCGACCTGCTATCGGCATGACCTCTAGGCCGAATTACTTGGCATGAAGTTCAAGCTTTTAGGTCTAAAACTAGATCCTGTTCCTATGGAATTTCTTCATAAAATGTCAAACGATGACAAAGGAGGGGAGAAGCACCTCAACAAAAGGATCCAGTCAAAGGTTCAATGTCGCTCACTGCTTGTTTACTTGCGCTGGACGACCCAGCCCAACGAGTTCAAGTCACTTCCAGGAAAAAAATGGTTGTTCCGCATTGGTTCCACCCCGCTAGTAATCCACGGGATAAAATTGCACAGTAATATATATGGCCATTTATGTTATGTATCGGTTAAACGTATACGTTACACACAAATTATGCTGTAAAGGTGACCAATACTGGTCAGACCAGTACTCTTTAATTTATTCATTCAATTGATTCATAATATGCCAGACACTGATTTATTTTTTTACCATATTAAACTTTAAAAAAATTATTATTTTCATTATATTGCAAAGATGACAGACATTTCTTAGTTGTGTCCTCCTGAGAGTCCTGGAGACTATATGTGGTTAGATAATATATCAAGTTCCCCTATCCTTAACATAAACAGCTTCTATTCAAGGAATTTCGTTCTGTTCCTGCTGTAACCAACATTATAGGTGCAGTAGACTTTACACACTCTCCCAATCCATTACCTTGAACAGTACTACTTATTTAATGACCAACTCCCCTGTCAGTCCCAGACCTCTATGTTAAATGTGGTCTATCATTTCCTCTGCTTTTGTTCTTACAATAACTTGCTGCATTAGGAGTACATGGATACGAGCTGGATGGGTTTCGATACAGCATATCAATTTATTTGTGAATATAAAAAATATAGCCAGTGGTAAGCTGTTTTACAAACCCAAGAAGCTGTGTGTATGAGAGAACTAGAAGTTGCCAGCATCACAGGTCTGTGTTTGGGGATTTTTTTTCTTGGTCTCGGATTTTGGATCAAACCACTTTTTAAATTTTTCCACTACTCACTCTACTAAATGTAATATCTCATCTGAAATATATGTCTTGCATCAGCACTTCAGAAGAAGTAAAATGATTTCCAATTATACTCCAGTGCTTGTGAGGATTTGCGGGTTTGCTTTACCATTGTTTCTGCCTTCATTAATATATGTGTGAACATATGCCCCATGTCCTTTAAAGGGGATTTAGGGGGCATTCAGCTTTGCTAATTAGAGCAACTGGCACATGCTTTTAATTTATGCAGACGATGGAATTCACAATTCTAATAACACAGCTGCAAACGTGTCCGAGGTTTAAGAATGTCATGAATCAGAAGTAAACTTTTCTTACAGATTTTCTTAAAAAACAATTTATGAAAAACTTAAGAAAGTATTGATAAATGAGGCATGCATATCT
>JBCNYH010000010.1:21057552-21067855 GCA_039654325.1 Tandanus tandanus
ATTCATTCATTTTCTGAACCGCTTAATCCTAATTAGGGTCGCGGGCAGGCTGGCGCCCATCTCAGCCGACTCTGGGCAAGGGCGGGGTACACCCTGGACAGCTTGCCAGGCCATCGCAGGGCATATATACAGTATATATATGTAAATATACATTTTTCTGCCCAGGGCTTTGTGGATGGTGAATAGTCTGGCCCATTTTAGTATATACTACATGAAGATAATCCAAAGCAAAATAAAATGAGATTAGTATGGCTTGTTTTTACAGTGTCTATTATCCTGAGAAAGGGAACCAAGCAGATCGTGCCGTTCCCATGTGGTGTATAGGCTTCACAAAGCAACAAATACACGCTGGATAGAAAGTACAGATTCTCATATCTCTCAGAATATCATCTAGTTATGAAATATTTGAAATCAATGCACGAAATATAATGCTGTTGGTATGTTTCATTTCCACCCTTGAATGAACCCACTGCATTTAGCATTGTTCCGTGGTGTAGATCCGCCTAAGGGCATGCTGCAGTCTTCTAGAACCTTCCCGCCCTCTCTCTGTCTCTGTGGCTGAATCTTTGAGCTTGATCCTCACCCCGGTCCTGAGGAGTGGGCTGGCTTTTTGCTCGGCTAAATGGAAAGGGCCAGAGGGCCTTTTCATTTTCAGGGCCCCGTCGTTTACTTGGTGGTGTCAGAGCCCTCGTGTTCTCAGAGTTCATGTTTCAGCCCCGGGCGAACCGCGCTGTGTTATTTTGTTTTATCTCATGGCTTAGTCGAGTCGGCCGGCTGACTCCCAGGGGATGCTTGCATAGCAACCAGCGAGAGCAACAAAATAAGTTTGTTTGAGTTGGCCGTGCCAGTATGCCGATGTCGTCAACTTCTCTGTCTCGCAGTCCTACGTTTCCCTTCCTTCCCCTCCCTCTCTCCATCTCTCGCTCTCTCCTTCTCTATTTCTCGTTCTCTCCTTGCCCAGGGGAATGAGAGACCTCTAATTGGAGCCTGTTCTAATTGGAGTCTAATACTGGAGTGAGACAGAGTCAAGCCCCGAGGCAAGAGATTGAGTAGAAGCAAACTTAAGTATTGCAAAAAGTTGGCATGTAAGCAGCAGCTTAGCTCTCTCTCTCTCTCTCTCTCTCTCTCTCTCTCTCTCTCTCTCTCTCTGTCTCACTCTCTCTCTCTCACTCTCTCTTTTCCATATCCTTTGAATTTAGAGTCAAATGCTGTAAATGAATAGTGTAATTATGAGCTACACGAACTTTTCCAATAACACTGAATATTACTTTCGCTCAAGATGTGTAGCTCTTCTGTTCATCCAGAGTGTGTTGTTACTCCATGCATGTTGTTACATATGGAAGTTTATAACATCTTTATATAACGACTGTGATTATACACAATGTTCCTCAGTAAGTAGTGTCTCATGCTTGTACAGTAGTATTATCCAAATCAAACAATAAACTGAAACCATGTTTTCACAGCCTCAGTTCTTCAAAATGCAGTTTGAGGGTCGCAGTTAGAATTAGGAGTAGGATAGGGTTGGGCATTAAGTTGTGGTGGTTAAGGTTAGGGTAAGGGGTTGGGAAATGTATATTCCCAAAGTCAATGAAGGGTGTACAGGTGTGTGTGTGTGTGTGTGTGTGTGTGTGTGTGTGTATGGCACCCTGTGATGGACTGCTGTCCCATATATCTAACAAGCTCTCTGGGATGTAGCCTTAACAACATTGTCATCCAAGCATAGGGTACATTATATTGGGTTGGTGGTGTAGTTGTTAGGGTGCTCGGGTCATGATCGAGAGGTCATGGGTTCGATTCCCAGTTAGATCCCTAAGATATCTGGCCAAGGTCTTAACCACAAGTGTGCCTCTGTCCACCCAGCAGTATAAATGGGTACCAGTAAAAATACTGGGAATACTAGCGTCACATCCAGAAGGATTTAAACTCATAGTCCAGCTCCTGGAGATCTACCTTCCTGAAGACCTTCGCTCCAACCCTAATTATGCCCACCTGACCATCTAATCATCTAATTAAGGCCTAAGACTTTGAAATGAAGACTTAAGACATGACTAGGGCTGTCACATGGTCCACATTAGGGATGGAGATAAAGTCCTCAGGAAGGTAGATCTCCAGGAGCCGGATTAGGCACCCCTGTCTTAGTCGCTTCACGCTACGCAAACCGGGGATAAGCTCCGGCCTGATGAGCCACTAGACTCGGGTTTAAAAAGCCCAACAGACTTACTTGCATTATACAGTTCTTTGAATTGTTCACTTGTTGAAGGCGTTATTTTGCTGAAAGTGTTTATTTGTTCCTTTTAGCATTGTTACGTACGAGGCACATACCTACTATGTTCCTCCTATGTACCTAGTGTGACAACATAGTAATGGTACTGTTTGTGATGTAATGATGATGATGTCATACTGAGGCCTACTATGACAAGGCCTACCACTTGTGCTGCAAGTTGTTAATGTAACAAAGAATTCTATATTAACTATATAAGTGTGAAGACCACCACTCTCAGGAGGAGGAATTAAACTGCACGGAACCACCTAGAGTGCGGTGGAGGAACTAAAATACACTACTTCTTTGTGACGAGACGGGGCGAACAAGGACGCTACGACCAATCTTCATCTACCATCTCTGTAACTCACCATTGTGTGTACCCTCACGACCTCAATACCCACGCTTCTGTAATAAATTGTCAATCACTTCTTTGCCTGACCTGGTTGATTCCGAATATCGCGGAAACTCTCACCCACGTTCGTCACAAGCATTCCTAGGATAAATAGTGTTCTGGATGCACCTTGACCCTGACCAGGATAAAGCCGTTTATGAGACCAGGTTGGTTGGAGAGCTTCATGGCCTCTCGGCAGCAATTCAGATCAGTTCTCCAGAGAAGAAGAAGAAGAAAAAAAGAAGAAGAAGAAGAAAAAAAAAGAAAAAAGGAAAAAAACGCAGAAAGTAGACCAAGAGTCCTCAGGCGTGTTCACAGATCTTCACATTTCAAAAACCCCATTCCTTAGATTGCTATAAAGCAAGCAAACTTTATGAGTGGTTACCATCACACCGAGTACCACACCAAGCCTTCTTTTAGTACTGCATTGCTAAACTTCTCTTAATCTCATGCCCGAGGCACTAGGCATCGCCCCAAGTACACAGAAACCGCAACCTGCAAAACATTAACAGGCCGAGAGGCAAGTCAGAAACAGATGGGTTCCAAAATGTGATATGGTTCTTTTTGCATCGCAAAGCGGAGGACAAAAAAAAAGAGAGAAGGAGAGAGAAAGAGAAATAAAATCGAATGGCAAACAGATGGTAATGTTCGAAACGGCTGCGAAACAAACAAAGGCATGGGAACGCGGCAGCGCCGGCTCGCCCGAGGCCACGGCACGAATGACTGTTATCGGCCCTGCAGCCAAGGTCGTAAAACTGAGGGGGTAGTGCGTCTCTCTGCACTTTAATGAAGAGAAGCGCTCCGTTCGGAGATTGCTTTCTCTGCAGCGATGATGAGGAAGGCGCGCGTACCTGTTTCATTTATCTTTATCTGCTTATTTCATCCGCTCCGTGATCTCTCCATCTGTCTTCATCTCCCACTTCCACTCATCCACAGTCTCTTTTTTAAAAAACACAACCTTTTATAGGATGCCGTGCTTTTTTTTTTTTTTTTTTTATTGAATCTGATTGAATAAAGGTTTAAACAAGGTGCAGGCGTGTAGCTGTTCTGTCCTGCGCTTCGTGACAGGATGGATGATGGATCGCTCCTGATATTAGAAAGCTGATAGAAACCAGCAGCACGTAAACACTCTTGCTCAACAAGTATCGTACAGAGTCGACTAAGAAGGTAGAAGCATAGAAACTGCCTAAGGTATAGGAACACACACAAGAACCATAGTTAAGAGCAGAACCAGCCTCTCAGGCAATAAACAACCAGACCACCCAAAGACCTGAGTACTGAATTCCAGACTTCGACTAAGAATGCAAACATAGATAAACAAATGAAAATCGCAACACACACACACACACACACACACACACACACACACACACACACACACACACACACACACACTGTTTGCAGGACCTGATTCTTACTGCATTATTGGAATTAAAGCAATATGTATTCAGCCTTTTCCTTCACAGCATCAAGAGTAGAAGCTTAGTTGCGGTTTGGGGGAAACCCAACACATCTTGCTGCGGCTGAATACAGGTGGGAAAAAAATTTTGGTTTCCCTAATACATTTATGGCATTTGGCAGACACCTGTATCCAGACTGACTTTACATTCATCACTTTTACACAACTGAGTAATTGAGGATTAAGGGTCTTGCTCAAGGACCCAACAGTGTCAGCTGGGTGGTACTGGGGCTTGAACCACCAACCTTTGGATCGGTAACCCAGAGCATTAACCACTGAGCCACCGCTGCTGCTGCCACTGCCAATAATATTTGGTAGAAATTTGTTGCATCTGAATGAATGAATGAATAACAAGGACAATCATTGAGGTAGGGGCAGCACGGTGGCATAGTGGTTAGCACAGCAAGAAGGTCCTAGGTTCAAGTCCCGGGCTCGACAAGGTGTGCTTGCCTGGGTGTCCCCCAGGCACTCCGGTTTCCTCCCACAGTCCAAAGACATGCACAGTAGGCTGACTGGCTGTTCCAAATCCCCCCTAGCTGTGAGTGTGATTGTGAATGTTTGTGTGAGATGGCCCTGAGGTGAACCGGCGAGCTGGTTGGGGGGGATGTACCCCGACTTCGCCTAGTGTCGGCTGAGATAGGCCCCAGCCTCCTCGCAACCCTGATAGAATTAAGCGGTTCAGCAAATTAGTGAGAGAGTGAATCACTGTAGTGATTATTAAGTTGTGTATAATAGAGACAAGGGTTGATTTTATACCAGTCATGATAAACGCTTACATGCTTTTTGACAAAATAGAGATAAAGGGTAGACTTGGATAACTGGTTTACTTCTTCCTACTCTTTTTCGACAATATGTAATATTTCTTCTGCGGTGTCTTGCTAGTGTTTATTATTTTATTGCTCTGTTTATTTATCCACTCAGGTTTTTGTTTATGCCTTTGTTGTTTCTTTATTCTTTTTTGCTCTTTTGAATATACTAAATACACAACTATACCAACATTTGGGCGGCACGGTGGTGTAGTGGTTAGCATGTGCACCACACAAGAAGAAGGTCCTGGGTTTGAGTCCTGGTCTGGGTGAGGTCATTTCTGTGTGGAGTGCGCATGTTCTCCCTGTGCTTGTATGGGTTTCCTTGGGGTACTTTGGTTTCCTCCGACAGTCCGAAGACATGCACATTAGACTGACTGGCTGTTCCCCATGGCCCCTAGGTGTAAGTGTGAGCGTGAATGGTTGTGTGTGTTGGCCCTGCGATGGCTTGGCAAAGGTGTTCAGGTTGTATCCTGCCTTCGCCCAGTGTCGGTTGAGATAGGCTTCAACCTCCTCATGACCTTAATCGGAAGGATTGAGCGTTTCTGCAAATGAGTGAGTGAGAGTACAATTGTACCAAAATTCTATGGAAATGTTTTTATTTACTTTAATATCTAACCTTGTCTTTATATCTCATAAATATTATCATTACCTACCTGAGTCCCAGAGATTATTTATTAGGTCAAAGGTCAACGTCAGAGCACAATCACAAAGTTTTGGGGATAGAGCGCTTAAAATGTTAAAAAGAGACTCGATAGACAGGCTCTTACTATGGAACACTAATAGGAACAATATACGGGCTTTGAAAAAAGACAATTATCTTTGACCTTGAGTGACTCCGAAAGGTGAAACTCAAGGTCACAGGATTGTGAGCACGGATAACTTCAAAACGAGTGCTGATACATATGCCGCTACCATGGAACACTTATAGGAATCCACATAAAAACTTTCAAATGAGACAATTACCTCTGACCTTGACTGAGCTTTAAAGGGCAAACCCCAACCATGATACTAAATAAAGTCTTCTAACAGGAAGAAGTTTGGCAAAAGATTAATACCCAGTTGCCTTCATATGGGGATCTTACCAGGATACACACAGTGTTGTTGGGAGAAAATATGATGTCCTCATATAAGGATAACGGCGTGTCAGGAGGGTTAAATCCAGCCTTAATTCAGTGGATAATCACAAATAGATGGTGTAGATTTGTACCTTAAATCTACTGCTGTAATTATAAAACCATCCTGGACTATAATGAACACAATACATTCGTGATTTTAGTCGTGTCCAATTCCCACCATCAATTGTTGCCTACCTATCACATACGACCACCACCAACCAGGGAGGGGCGTAAGCATGCACCATGCCCCCTCAGTGACATGCGATGCTGCCAACCGCCTCTTTACGGAAAGGCTTTGGAGATGCTATCCGCCCCTTTTGAATGAATGAGCTCACAGACGCCCATGGATTGGCTGGTGTTGGCTGAGACACAGGGGAGAGCATACCCTCCCTCGGCCAGTTAGCTCCCATGGGCTCCTGGTTGCACGTGGCTGCGTCATCAACCAGGATTCGAACTTGCGATCTCCAGGTTGATAGTCGCGCATCTTGTCGATTCGCCACTCGGGCGCCTCCTATAGTTGATTCTCAAAGTAAGTATCAGCTATAGGAGAAAATCAGCTTTAGCCTGTGCATAACCTGATTCAGAATATGCATAAGCTATCCTTTCAACGCAGTACTGTTTATTATTACCCTTCTACACATACGCATACTACAACCATTCCTCAAGCCCACTATGATCGCATCCGATTCCCATCCAACACTTCCTGTATCCCAAAACTGATCCCTGCCCCGTCCCAGAGCCTGTAATTCTACTCCCTGCTCAGGTTTAGTCATTACTTATCCATTTCCACACATGCTAATGACCTGCTCCCAAATGACCAGCCGAGACTTATTTGCTAAGGGGAAAAATGTGGGTTGCCATGGATATCAGTGACTAATCCCCCTAAGGGCTCACACTCTTATTTAGGGCTCTCTCTTTCTTTCTTTTTTTTTTGTAACTGAACTTTCTATAAGTCTGACCTATTTTTTTCTGTCCTTAGCCAGCAAACTAGAAATAAAGTACACAGGGATATATCAAGTGTGTGAATGTGTGTGTGTGTGACAGAGAGAGACACAGAGAGAGAGAGAGAGAGAGAGAGAGCATTCACATTGAATGCATTTAAATGATTATATATATATATATATATCAGTGCACAGCAATTGTAGTTACAGCATTAGGATGTCTCTTTGCTTTAAAGTGTTAACCAGAATAGTAAACAAAGCAGCAACTAAACATATATTTAAAATGGCCACAGTCCATTATCCGCCTTGCATTTCATCATCGCTCCATCTATAAAAACCCTTCCATCATGCATTATCAACACGGGTAAACATTTCTGAATGATTTATTCATGACGAAGGCCACGTTTCCTGGCTCGGCCCCCGTTATAAATAGTCTCTAAATGGTTTATTTTTAGTTGCCTTGAGGTACGGTAACGGAGTGATCTACTCGCTGCGGTTGATTATGTGAAGCAGCCATTAATCTCACATACATGGGTGTTTGCTTAAGGTGTCTTGCAGCCGGAGGTGGTTTGAAATATGAAATTAAAATCGATAAATCTTAATGAACACATCAAATATGACTCGTGGCTAACATTCATAATGGCCCCGCGATCGTTCTCCGTTCTGATTGGTGGCCACGGTTGACGTGTGCGAAAGGGATTCGGACATCTGGTTTTAATCCTGAGTTTTATATTTATTTTTATTCAAATCTTTGAAAGAAAAATAGAAAAGATGAGCACTTTTTATATTAAATATGATTTTTGATTTTTCTTTTCTTTATTTTTTGGGGCACACTGACAGTGTGCGATGCATGTATCCATCCATGCATGTTACCAGGTGTGTGTGTGTGAGTGAGTGTTAACCACAGGAGAAAAGACAGCGGGCAGCAGAGTCTGACCTGCGAGCCCCTTCACATCACTTCTGTCAGGACACATTGTAGCTCACGTGCCCTGATGGAGGAAAGTCCTGAGGCATGTAAGACAATGTAGTGACAGCATATCCCCCTCCAACAACCCCTCCCCACGCACACACACACACACGCGCGTGTACATGAACACACACATCAAACACAGCAGCAACATGATAAGACACTCCCTCACAAACATCTCCTGTCTCCAGACATCTCAGGGCAGGAAAAATTAAACCCTTGATCTGGTTCAAATCCGGTTTTCAACCATATAAAGGATTTATTTAAGAAACAACAACAACAATAATAATAATAATAATAATAATTTGTCCTTAAACATGTTCATCCATCCATCCATCCATCCATCCATTCATTTACCCCCTAATTCGACCAGGGAACAGGGTACTCTGAACAGCTCGATTTTCCATCACCGGTTCATCACTCACAAAAACCATTCACCCTCACACTCACACCTAGGGGCAATGTGGAACAGCCAATTAGCCTAATGTTCATGTTCTGTCTGAGGAAACCGCATCACGCAGAGGAAACCCACAGAAGCACAAGGAGAACATGTAAATTCCACACAGTAAACCTTCACCAAATCCAGGACTAGAACCCAGAACCTTCTTGCTATGAGGGGGACGTGCTAACCACTACGCCACTGTGCCGCCCTGTATTTTTCCGAAGTTGAATTTAAGGAACAGCATATTTGATGGTCTTTGCAAATCTGTACAATATAAACACTTTTAAACACCAACTGTAACACAAACCTTGATTTTACCAAACAAGTACTTTAAGGATTATTATACCTTTGCATAGTTATAATGAAATGTCTCCCCCTAGTGGGAGTCAGATGAATACTTTGCCTGCAGTTTTCAGGATTTGTTATGGGTTCTTGCCGAGCCCATACCCCATCCCTCCACCAAGTTTGGTGAAACTCGGTTAAGTAGTTTTTGTGTAATCAACCCATAAACTTCCCCACTTCCCCACCAAGTGGCGAGGGGAAATAACAGAAAGCTTCATTCATCATTCACTCACTTTCTGAAGCGCTTAATCCTAATTAGGGTTGCGGGGAGGCTGGCGCCGATCTCAGCCGACTCTGGGCAAGGGCGGAGTACACCCTGAACAGCTCGCCAGGCCATCGCAGGGCAGAAACACACTGACGGCAACCCAGTGGCCTTCTCTTTACGAATGACAGCAATGGTTGTCAGACAGTGAGAGACATGGCTGGCCATTGATAACCCAGTTAGCTGAACTGGGGGGCAGCAGTGACAACTTGGTGATAGAGGGGCTTGAACCCCTCGACCTTCGGATCAGTAAGCCAGCACCATACCACCGGGCCACCACTCTGCCCTAAAAGAAAGCTTGTTTAATTTATTCTCACCAAATCATCAATGGTGATTAAATGGTATCCGGAAGTGTTTAACTCCACCCCTTTCTTCCAGTTTTCAAAGCATAAAGAGCCCGGTTTATCCTCTTGAGACGTAATAGGACATCATATTTCCCCCCACTACATTGTATGTGTGCCCTTGTAAGATCTTCATGTGAGGGCCATTGGACATTACTCTTTGATCAAGTTCAATAATTATCAGGTGGTAAGTAACAGAAGCGTCGTGGAAAAATGACAAAACGACAGTCAGTGATCAGAAAAAGAGGGACAGCAGAGAGAGGGAGGATCTAAATTGATTTGATTTGTGTTTTGTTGATAAGATGAAACACATTACACACATCTCTGGTTGTCTTGCTGCTGTCATCGTGATTGTATGTTCAGGATGCATCCCGCCTTCGTCCACTGTCGGCTGAGATAGGCACCAGGCTGTTCTCCACCCGAGAAGGATTAAGAGGTTTGGCAGATGAGTGATGAGTGAGTGAAGGATGAGAGGGTGTTGTTTTTATTTTTTAATATTCAAACATTAAATACTATAAAAAGAAACAGCACAAACACTGTAGAACATTCAATGGTATAAGTTTGCGATTTGATCAAAAACACTTGTGGTCAGATAATGCAGCACGTGTTGCTAAATACTGACATATAATCAAAAACTCATAATATGCAGTTGATCAGATTGTATATCTTTTTCATTCCATTCCCTGATTTCAGTTTATGTACTTTTTGTCTAAGCGATGATTATAGTAATTATTGTACAAGATTCTGAAACAAAAGAGTGAATTGAGGGGACTGTCGCTTAGTTGCGGGCCTAACATTACAGCTTCAGTAAACTGTCTTTAATGCTTTTTGTCATGGAATTACTTACAGTATATTAATAAATCACACATGCTACGTAAAATAATAAATATCCTCATATGATATACTTTGACAAGAGAGTAAGGGGGGGGGGGGGGGGGGGGGGGGGGGGGGGGGGGGGGGGGGGGGGGGGG
>JBCNYH010000010.1:21100734-21116342 GCA_039654325.1 Tandanus tandanus
TCAAGAGGAGACTTATACCCATAAACCTCCCCTTGGAAAAGCAAATTTGTTCGGCACAACACTGCAACCAGACTGCCATTCTTTTTGTTATGATGCTGGACAGGACAGGTTTAAAAAAAAAAAAAAAAAAAAAAAAAAAAAAAGAAAAGATACTAGCTACTATTGCATGTGCTGAAACACTAGAAAGCTCCAGATCTCACCAATTCAAACTCAGCTCGAGCCTTAACCACCGAGCCACCACTGCCCCTACAGATGCAACTTAATGCATCTTAAAAAGCATAGATATGTATAACATATCACGTTAAAGGGAGTAACCGAACGATTCAGTCATTCAAACACTGAAAAGATTCGCATTCATGATTCAAAACGATTCACTGAATTCCTGTTTAACCATGAAGTTGAAGACAGCTATGAAAATGGAGCACTTCTGCTTCCAAGGCTTTGGTTCAATTCTGAAGCTCTTTGGAGCAACCGAACAAAGAACATCAACTTGTAATGTAATGTCTGTCACTGATTTATTCACATGAATCATTCACAAGTTTACATGTCTGCTTAGTACGGTGATGCAAAGCATATTTTTTTAAGTTTAGTAATTTCAAGCATCTGTAATTTCAGCATGGGGGCGTAGTGGTTAGCACGTCTGCTGTCCGCTTTACTGCAACAGGGTACTGGGTTTGGGTTCCAGGCTCAGGTGTTTCTGTGTGGGGTTTGCCTGCTCTCGCCGTGCTTGCACGGGTTTCCTCAGGGTACTTCAGTTTCCTCCCACAGTCCAAAGACATGCACATTAGGCTAACTGACTGCTCCAAATTGCCCCTATGTGTGAGCGAGAGTGCGAATGGGTGTGTGTGTGTGTGTGTGTGTGTGTGTGTGTGTGTGTTGGGTCAGCGATGGCCTGGCAAACTGTTCAGGGTGTACCCTGCCTTCACCCAGTGTCAGCTAATATAGGCTAAAGCCTCCCCACCACCCGAGCAGGACGAAGCATCTGTTCGCATTTTTTCCTGTTTGTAAATTAGCTCCGCCCCCACACAAGAGCATAGCTGCACAGCTCCGCTGCCTTTTTCTTTGAAGAAAACTTGCAAAGCGTGCACGGGTTCAACACTCGACTGGGGCGTGTTAAAGGCTTATCAGTGTTTTCATCACGATTGCACTTTTCCCTGTATGCACCAGAGGGCTCTAAATATGCAAACAGCCCCTTTAATGTCCAATATAAACATTCAGAATGACATACAGTAAATGTTATATGACATACAGTAGATATACAGGCTATGCTTCATATAAGTTAGGCTATGATGATTGGTTACTATTTACTAAATCATCAGACCTGATACAGCAGTATACCAGAGAACTGTAGTAAAATCGATCATTTCCATACAAATAACTAAAAAAAACTAAATTTAGGAACGTACTAAAACAGGCTGGGTGTGTGCTTTTGTATGAGTGTGTGTGTCTTTATGCGTTGTGTATGTCCTTGTGGGTCCACAATCATCACATTCCATCAAAAAGCCTCAGGGAGCATGTGTAGCATGGAAGCACAAAATCTCAGAGCCTGAACCTCCAACCCCCCCCAAACCTACAGTCGCTCCAGGCTGCCTGCAACCCCCCTGCCAAAACTACAAAGGTCTAGCTGCTCGGCATCACCCTCCAGACACACACACACACACACACACATCCTGGCTCCATTAGGCCCAGATACAGCATCCACTGCGGGCTCACTTTAATAACCAAACAGGATTACGGGCTGTGCCTGAGGACTCCCTACTGGCATGTGTGTCTGTGTGTGTGTGCGCATGTTGTTATATACTGCTACTTTTTATCATCTCACACTCTCTCAGATACAGATGAAGGTAGAAACATCTTGAAATAGCCATCGTTGTGGTGGTAACAGTAGCAACAACACAGTCAAGTTTTACCTCCACGTAACATGCAAAACCTGATACTTTTGTAAAAGTATTGGCAGAAAACCATCCACACAAACACTTTTTTCCCCACTAACACTAATTTAAAGCTGCTGGAAACATGTTCCCAATCCAAGCAGAACATTTTCTTCAAAAATATATAAAAAAGTTTACAAAATTTAAGTTAAAAATGTAAAAAAATGGGTTGAAAAAATGTGTTAGAGGGCCAGATGCTAACTATGCTAACTAATCTTAAAGTCAGGCTCCCGCGTAGCACATTGCTAAGGTGGGCGACTATAAACCTGGAGATGACAGGTTCAGATCCAAGTTGACGCCACAGCCATCCACGACCGGGGGTCCATGGGAGCTGATTGGCCGAGCTCTCACGGGAGGGAGGGATGGCATACACTCATTTCCCTGTCACTCACAGCAATTACCAGCAAATAATGGGCATCTGTTAGCTTATTCGTACATAGGTGCGGATACTGCGTTCCCTCTGCGTGTGTTGGGCTGCCGCTGAATGTGCATGCTCAGCAGTTCATAAAGATGTGGGTGGAAGCATTACGTGTCATGGAGGGGAGCTTTTGTTCTCACAGGAAGTGGACATTTTGGTCAAAAGGTCAGCCATCTTGGCAAAGCTTCCACATAATTCTTGTCTTATGCCACCAATATATCAATTAATTCCTAACGGACCGTAAAGGAGTTATCCAAATAAATACCTGACGAACAGGAACAACTGTCTCACTGCACAAAAGTTTCCTGATTGGATAATCCAGCATGACCACGATTAAGTGTTTAGTTAGCGATCTGGGCAATGACCTTACCTGAACAGAGTTGAGATGGCAGTAGCCGTTTAGTGGGAAGCGGATGACGTGTGTGGAGTCGTGGTTCCAGCCGGCGTTCACCGAGTTGCACATGACGTCTCCGATCTCTGGGAAGATGTCCTCAATAAGGGCCTTGTCTCCACTCAGCGTGATGCGTTCCCCCAAGTCAGGTGCCACACGCACCACCACACACTCGCATGGACATGAGATTCGGTTCAGCTCCCGCTCGTGACGCCAGCGCTCCAGTTCTACCAGCATCGGCTGCAGCTGGAAATATCGCGCCTCCTCGTACAGCAGGCTGAAGTCCTGCAATGGACAAACCAACAATGAATCATGAATGGACAAGATCAGCAAGAAGAAAAGAGGGCTGTGTATGGCTCACAACCTGGTTGCAGCAACAAGACGTTGAGGGATGAGGAACACATGCACCCAGCTTATGTCAGTCTAAAATATGTACGTTTTCCCGATATTCCATGCAGCTTGTTTGCGAATTCAAAAAACGCCACAAAGACATTTCGGATCATTTTGCATCATCTTCATATGTTAGCGGTTACCTGGCACCATCAAAAACTAGGTTATGGCAAGCTTAGCTGAGCAACAGCAAAATTATTAATTAGTTTCTATGGTAACTAAACATCAACAATGATAATACATCAAGGGACACCTGCTGGATGCATGCTATGCTGTTTTCTTCAAAATGTTTCCAAAGGTGCATTCTATTTGAACTGGGAAATCGTTGGGGTTTCCAGTTTCCAGTCAGAAATTTCAACTGGAATGTCCACTGAAGTCGTTTTCCCAGCTGTCAGAGAATATTACCAACAATAAATTCAACATGGATGCTCCATGCATCAACAGTAGCAATAGGTTCCCCAAGATTCATAATTACATGGATGTCCCAGGAGACGGACCGCCAATTCAGTGACATCCATCAAGCCTGAGACGCATAATTGTTTTAGTATATACTACACCGGAAAAAAAGCAAAAAGCACACTAAAATTATATTTTTATGCTTTATTTCATACATTTCTTTAATTATGACAGCCCCAGGTGAACTCTGAGTGCATGCGTGAGCAGGACCGAGAGCTGTTTACCATTATACCTTTAACCCTCTAAGAGTTTTAGCATATACCGAGAGGAAACATGAAGAAAAGCAAATTAAAACAAGTTTTTTTATGATTTTTATATACATATTTTAGCCATGGCAGAGCTAAGCGCTACGTCTTGCACGATGTCTTGTCATTCAGAGTTGAATACATACTACACTGTGCTCCATCAGGGAGTTTTAGTATACAATGGGTCATTCTCATAGAAATGCATATTTTATGTCCCACTCTTTATATACCCAATTATACTTTTAAAAGATGTTAAATTGGATTTGCCCAGATTTGTTCTGATATAAAAGTACCTTCATGTGTTGAGAATTTAAGCTGTACAAAGACAGAACATTAATAAATTGTGGTGTTTCGAGCATATGAAGTTATGTCCCCAAGAATGATGTCAACTCTGTCACACAAGTATATTCGCTGGCCAAATCTAATTCAGGTTTTTAATTTTACATGCAATTGGCACTAGAGGGCAGTGTAGAACATCAGAGCGCGAAATCCAGCATGGACGTTTGAGCCTGTCAGACCGTAAGTGAATTTCTCGCTTAAAAATCATTGCAACTGTAAGCGAACAGTTTTTGGACATCAACTCTGTTGTTATAAGTGCTCTCAGTGCATGGCAGAGTGAAAACGTGGGAAAGTTAGAAGGTTTAATCAGTGAATATATCCTGCTATCATTGATGCTTTTAAGTGAAAATGAGTGATTTTATGCCAGTGCTTTCATTATTAGGTCATATTTTGTTAACTTAAAGAGTGGGACATAAAATATGCATTTCGATGAGAATGACCCATAATACTAAACAGAAACACAAGGAAAAACAAACTAAAACGGGATTTTTATTGTTTATTTTTGTTCATTATAAATGTGATGATGATGCTGCCTCCTCCAAATGATGTCATTTTGATTCACGCATTATACACTTGGAATAATTGCTCTTAATCCTGAGTAAGCTGACCAATCAGATTGCGCTCTTAATGTGTACTATACACTGATATTTATTAGCACATCCTTCCTTTTGTCTCTTATTAAATCAGCTGTACTCACAATACTATCCAACTTCTTAAAGGATCCCAGGTTTGCGCCCCGGGCTTTGTCGTTTCTGTGTGGAGTTTGCATGTTCCCCGCGTGCTTGCCTGGGTTTCCTCCGAGTATTCCGGTTTCCTCCCACGGTCCAAAGACATGCACATTGGGCTAATTGGCTGTTCCAGATTGCCCCTAGGTGTGAGTGTGATTGTGAGTGAGTGATTGTGTGTGTGTTTTGGCCCTGCGATGGGCTTGCGAGTGGTCCAGGGTGTACCATGGATTCACTCGAGGTCGGCTGAGATAGGCTCCAGCCTCTTTGCAACCCTAGTAGGATTAAGCCGTTCGGCAAATGAGTGAGTGAGTTATAAAACATATGTGAAATAAATGAGTTCCGCTATCATTTACGTTAGAGCAGCCTATCAACAATCAGTCCTTAAACAGTACCTCTTAACATAGCTTAAAGTTATAGTTTTACCACTGACCTCTACAAAGCTCTGACACTGGAGAGTACTTCCAAAAATCTGCTCATAAAAAAAAAAAACGGCATTTATTTAACTATCAGGCATGTTTTCTTCATGTTAATATGATTAAATGGACCATCGGCTATAGAACGTTCCTGTGTAATAGCTACTAACTATAGAAACGGTAATGTTTCTATTCTAAAAAGTGTATGAACACAAGCCTGTGAATTACTTTCAAGCTAGAACTGCTAACCAATCAGATCAGAGTATTTAACAGCACTGGGGTATAGTCAGCAACAGTGACTCACTCGCAGGAAACCCAACAAGCTTAATATATATGACAACATGGCACGAAAACTATTAATGGGGTAATTGTGTGGCAAGCGAACAACAAGCAAATAGCCATGAACTCTCCAAGAATCTTTGAATAAATGTAGCCTTTCTGTGAACCAGAGCCACTCCAGAGTCTTTGCTTATTTTAGCTGACATAGTTTCCCCATGGACAGACCATCAGATAATGGGATTATTTGTTTTCTCCCAAGGCAAATTAGTAATTAAGGACCAAATGACACACAAGAGCAGGCCACTGAAATGCAAATGTGTTTTGAGGCGAGAACAAAGGATGTAATGTGCACGTCTGATTACAGAACGCTTCGCGTTTAGCGTGCGCGACGTTGTGCATACGTATTGTTTCAATGATTCTGTTCTGTTCAGCAAATTCTGTGTGGCGGGAGTTAGTCCTCGCCATCTGCGCATCGTGCTCAATAGATTGTAACGTTTGGCATCTGCTAGCATCATAATGGCTGTATCTATCAGCAGAAGCAAAGCTTTAGATAATGTATACGACGGAGACAGATCATTGACCCCAACTATCATTCTCTCTCCCTCTCTCTATCTCTCACTTTGAAGTCGTCAGGGATGAGGAGCTTGGACGTCCTGAGGAAGTTGAGGATGTAGCGGAACATGTGACCGTCCCTGTCGATGAAGTAGTGTTGCTTCAGGCTGTCCAGAACAATGGGCTCCGTGCCATCAAAAAGACGGCCAATTCTGTTCCGAGAGAGACAGAAAGAGAGAGGGGAGAGGGAAATGGTGAAAAATAAATTGCTACGCTAATGATCAGCACACATTTAAATTCCATTTTCATATTGCTTTTCTTTTTAAGAGCTACACCATTGCAATAATGAGCATCAGGCTCGGCGTTCATACAGGCCTTGAACATCAAATGCCTATTTTGGGCAGCTAGGCTTGACGAAGAATTTAAAAAATGCCCCGTTGTGGTATTCTGTATGATTTTTCTGGTTGGTTTAGCAGGTAGTTTAGCCATCTCACTGCTCCAGGGACCCTTGTTCAACCCTGAGCTTGAGTTACTGTCTAGAGGGAGTTTTGCATGTTCTGATGCAATGACTGATGCCCTGCGATGGCCTGGCGAGCTGCCCAGGGTGTACCCCGCCCTCGCCCAGAGTCGGCTGAGATGGGCGCCAGCCTCCCCGCAGCCCTAATTAGGATTAAGCGGCTTAGAAAATAAATGAATGATTGACTGATTGAGATTCATATGTTGTTTAATAACCAGAATAAACACAGACTGCACAACATCAACTAGGGTTCTATGAAGACTCGCCCACCATGGCGAGCTTACATGCATGCCTTCTCTCCACTGGTTTGATAATTGGCTGTCATGTACAAGTTCTCCAGTACTGCAGGTGGCGCTATTTTAATTTCATGACAGCATTTACAGGGTGGCGTAGTGGTTAGTGTGTCCGGCTCTCCGCAAGAAGGTCCTGGATTGGCTCGGTGAGAGAGTTTCTGTGTGGAGTTTGCCTGTTCTCCCCATGCTTGCGCGGGTTTCCTTGGGGTACTCCAGTTTCTTACTACAGTCCAAAGATGTGCACATTAGGCTAAATGACTGTACTAAATTACCCCTTGGTGTGAGTGCGACTGTGAATGGTTGTGTGTATGCTGGCCCTGCAATGGACTGGCGAGCTGTTTTGTGTACCCGCCCTTGACCAGAGTGGACTAAGATCTAGGCTCCAGCCTCCCTGCGACCTTAGCAGGATTAAGCGGCTCGGTAAATGAGTGAATGAATGAATGACTATGTTTACAACCGGAAAAAGAAATAAGGCCAAGATGGCAAGTGGCAAATTTATTGAAACCCCGGTTTTCTCCCTGATTATCAATTCCCACATGACAATTACCAACCAGCGAGTGCGAAGGTAATCACATGCTTGCTCCAAGATGCTGATGCTAGCCAACTGCAAACTGCTGCACGTGCATATACAAGAGCGGAATAACATACTCAGAAGATAACACTATCCACCCCCTCGTATGCAAGAGCACATAGAAGTCCATGATTGTGTGTGAGTGGCAGGAAATCAAGTGTATACCATCCTTCCTTCCCTGAGAGCTCGTCCAATCAGCTCTTAGGGGCTCCTAGCAACGGATGGTAGTGTGCATCAACCGAGGCTTGAACCAGCAAACTGTCTGGTGACACCTTGTCAAAATGCCAACAGGATTCGCCAGTTGGTTCCTGTGACCAAGCAGTCATGGTTGTTAGCGTGTGTGTTTGTGGGGTTCACCCAGCTGTTCCTTTTCCATCACTGGAAAATCTCTGCGGCTTGTGCTTCTCGGCCCCCCCCGTGTTAGCAGGAACTAACTTGAAATATTGCAAAAGCCTGAATGTAACAATAAATGGGTAAAAATAAGACGTGCTGTGTTTATTTAATAAGAAATCGTAGTTGGTGGCACATTGCTGTGGTATCCATGAGAGGAATAAGGGACTGAGACGTGAGCTATTACAGGAAAGTAATTAACATTGGTGTTACAACAGTACCAAGCTTTGTGATTACCACTAGAGCATATCGCTGATTATTGTCCTATAGAAGCCCACCCACGGTATTTGCCTGCATTCACAATTGTTCTTACTTTATGCAGTCGTGTGAACCCTACTACAGTACGATGTGTTGCACGCCGCTCCTGGAGAAATGACGCTACAAGCTACAGTATATAGAGAGATGACAATAAAACCCACTTGACTTGACTTACAACTAAGCACAAAGATATAAGCAACAAACACAGCTTGCTGTAGTTACAGAAAAAAAAAATCTGATTAAAATTGTAGGCCCTAGGCGTGAAGGCGGTACAAGGGCCATCTGGTTGAAGAAGTGGCCCCTGGCCTCAATGCTGGGCTTGCGGTCTGGCCTGAGCGCTCCAGCTCCCAGCCTCCAGATGGATCTCGTATCCTGCGGCCTACTGTGGCTGCACACAGCCCCCTTTTTGTTTGTGTAGAAATGTTTTCTGAGGGCTAAAACATTTCCAGCAAAAACTAACAGGCATACCAAACAAAACCCCAGTTGATGATTTTGGATGAAGAGGAAGCGATTTTACAAAAGACTACTATACTGCCTTTTGGCCTCCCTGCCATGTAGGCGTTTGAGGCATTTGCTGCAGTTCATGTTTTAACAGCAGTAATAACGTTTAGCTTTTGGTCTAAACGTTACAATGCTTTAAAATATGATTGACAAAATGATTTCCCAAGACACCTTCCAATGAAATGATGTTGGGCAGCGATAGTTCTGGCTGCATGTGCGGGCCAACGGCGTCGCTCCCTGATAAATGTGCTTTGACACGGCGCTACAGCTAGATGACGTCATGCCGACAGAGAGTTAATGAGAGCGACAGGCGACCGCATCATATCCATTTCATATGTGAGTCATCCCACGTTCCGAAAATTATCTTCTCCTCTTTTCTCTTTTTCTTATAGCGGTAAAGGTACGAGCATTAAATTAAAGAGCGAATGGGGGGAAGACTAAAATATCAACAAGAACGTGTGATTTTCAGTAAATTACTACATAAATAAATAAATAAATTATAGTCCACATCTATTGTTAGTGAATACCAAATGATGGTGTCCTGGGTTGTGGTGAATTTGAAGCCCATCCTGCATACACTGGGTGCCAGTCGCCTCATGGGACAGACCTAATGTTCTCGCTCCGAGCTGACTCCATGCTGGACTAAAAGCTAACTATATCTGGCCAGGTATTATTTGGTCATATGCAGCTAGGGGCAGGACTCCTTTCTAACCTAATTTTTCCAATTCAAAGCACAATAATAAGGACACAGCTTGCACTAAGTAACCGTGACAAACTGTGTGTCCGTCATTTTAATTCAAGCATTATTTAAAATCGATAGGCTTGTGTAGTTACCCAGTCCCAACATCCACACCAATAATGGTGATGATCGGTGATGGAGTTTTTAAGTTAGTGCACGGAATACAAATTCAAAATGGCAGCTGCAGCGGCCATATTGGATATCAGACTGTGACGGAAATCGATAGGCCTGTGTAGTTACCCAGTCCCAACATTCACACCAAAAATGGTGATCACACTTAAACATTTTTAAAAATAAACCACAGTAAGTTCGTAATTTGCTTTTCTTTGGTTTCAGTGTAGTAAATACTACAACAATAATTGTTATGTCGCAAAGCCAGATCCAAGAATGTTTCTGAGGTAGAAGGAAACCAGGGAGCCTGGAGGGAACCAACACAGACATACGGGGAAACCAGGTCGGTAACCTGAGCTCAAGTAGCTGTGAGATGGAAATAATACCTACAACACTGGCTATTAACATTGTAATGTAAATGCTGAATACAACCATAGAAACATGTTGATGTCAAAAATAAGGACCTCACCTGGACTCTGGGTATTTGGTGAGTGTGGCGAGGCTGCTGGTGTACATGTGGCCACCGACGTCGATGTGCACAGGTGCATTGGACTTGGTGAGCTGTGCTGGCGTTGGAATGCCCTGATTACTGAGAGGAGACGCTGGAGACCTGGTGATCATTGGCCTGGACATGCTGGAGCGATTATCCTTTTGAATGACAAAACAACAAAAAGGAAAGCACATGAGTGAACGTCCAGTTGGTGCTGCAGTATTAAACAAGACTGGGGTGGAGGAATGATGACAGGTTTAGAGGAACGATGATAGATGTGTTTCAGTACTCGACTGAAAGTGATTTCTTACAGGACATCAAATATCAGGCCGACATTACATTCCACCTCCGAAATGTAGCATGCTAGATATGTACAAATTTTCATGCAATTTGTATCACAGGTGGGGCCTTGGAAAAGGAAGACCTCATAAAATTTTGGAGATGATCTGGATTAAATTCTGGAAACAGGATTTGTTGAAAGGATTCTTTAACATTTTGTGAAATAGGACATTTTTTGGAGTTCAGACTGTTAAGGCACTTTGTTTGTTTGTACTTTGTTTGAACGGCCAAAATGTAACGGCCGTATGACAAAACAGTCTCACAACTGGGGTGGGGTGGGGGATTTGGGTAGCAGCTAGATGATGCTAGATCGTGATGCATGATTTTGAGAACCGCTGTGAAATGTCAATCATTTTGAAAATCTCCCTGTTTATGGCGGTCGGCGAACCGCCATCAGAACTGCCCCTGTATGAGGCCTGCTTTCCATTAAATGCTGTTGAGAATGCAATCCCTGAAACTAGTTCCTGTTCTCACTTACGCTATAGCAGCTAGAAACAGTCATTCCCTCACTAGCCTCTCTTTATTTATATATATAAAAAAAAAGGGATGTCATGATAATAGGAAACCATAAGGAATAAAGAAACCTCTGTTGTCAAGACTTTTTCTTAGCGGAGAACTTACTGTTACAAAAACCACTGGGGACTCCTTCCATAGTTTTGGAGACAATACAAAATAGTTTTAGGACAAAACTCCTTCCATATACATCAACATCTCCCTTAGAGCAAACCTATCAAATACACTGTGATACAGTATTCAAATTTATTTACTATATGTCTGACATCATGGAGCGTGTCCACCATACCCACCCATGTTTACTCTGTTACTATAGAAACGATAGCGTATTAGAATAAACAGATTATAATACACATCTGGGATTTGCTATGCAGCCTCATAAGGTCCTTTATTTATTTATTTCTCTTACTAACCGGGTGCCATTACTTTCTATGCACGTTATCCTTTAACAAAATCAGCAAAGTTGAAGAAAAAAAACGTTGGAATGTGTCTGTGTTACTGAGGAGGTCTCCGTGTTCGAGGTGTCCCTGACCCACTTTCGGAATACGCGGCTACACTGACGACGCACTACGATATATGAAAGGTCACAGACGCCCCGGCTTCAGCAACGTAACGGTAACTTGTGTAGCTGTGCGGCTACTCTTATTATAATTACTACAAAAAAGAAAGGGGGTGGGGGGCAGGAGTGGGTGAAGCTTTTGAAATCCAACCATACTGAGATTGTGTGGTTGGTGGTGTCGTTTTCACTCCTTCATTCCTCCCTCTACCAATTAAGCCTGCCTCAGAGTGCAGGCCTTCAGCGAGCACGGCTCCATTTGCATTGCATTTGTGCTGCTGCTGATAAGAGGGCGCTCCATCAGAAGCCATACGTCGCTTACGATGTGTGTGTGTGTGTGTGTGTGTGTGTGTGTGTGTGTGTGTGTGTGTGTGTGTGTGTGTGTGTGTGTGTGTGTGAGAGAGAGAGATCAGGAGAGTTTGCCAGGGATGCCTCAGGGAGACATACTGCTGCTCTTCAAAACACAGACCTGAGCTAAGCAGTAGGAACAAGGAATGGAATCACAGTGTTTCTTCACTGTTTCACTTACATCCTGCACTCGTACAGAGAAAGGTACGGTGCTAGAGAGTGCGATAGGGAACACTGTCACTTCAGCTCAGTGAGTGTGGAACAACACTGTACATGTTTCGGGTAAAAATAAGAAGAAAGAGTCAGTACTTCTTACATGATCGAACTTCCTTGTGTTTATATGTTAAACTAGAAGCACATGCCGGTGGGCTGTTCCATGGTGGTAACGCCCCTCTCTGAAACATCATCACAGAGTGTGCAGGCCAATCAGTAGGTGATGATGTCACAGAGTGAGTAGGTCATGTGACACACTGGTGGGATATCGTGACAAAGGGACAGAAGTAGGGAGGGACACAAAATCTGGCCCCCGGTGGAGCACCACCAAGTGGTCTGCCTATTTATTACATGGTACATCCCACAACCAGTAGATCCAGTGGACCTACATTCCCCGCCAACACAAATTGTTATTCACTAATGATACGCTGAAGGCCAATTTTGACAAAGTGACCTCAGTTTGACCTTGAAAAAACAAGTCAATGTCCGATTCCTCGGAACTCGGGCGACAGGGTGCTGAGGTGGACTTATGTTTAAAATATGAAGGTCCTGCAACTAATTAATGATCAGTAATTACCACATCCCCATCTCAACACTTCATATTGGCAGGGGATTTAAAAAAACAATAACTGGGAATTTTACTTCACTCTCTGTTTTGTCCTGGTCAAGGTCACGGTTTATTAAATATTTTATGGACGGAGTCTTCAGTGTCAATGTTTTTTTTAGCACCCGCCCATAAAGTGGCTCGGGAGCTATAGGAATGGGTTCCGTCCGTCCATCCGTCACTCTTTAGTTTACAAACATTTGCTTGCCGCGCGCTGAAGGTGGGGCTTTCAAACTTGGTATGCTTGTTCACTACTATGAGTGCTAGGATGAGTTTGTGTGCGATTGACCTTGGCCTACTTTTCAAGGTCACAGAGGCAGAACTGTATATTAGGTTTCCGGACATTTATTTGCTGCACGCTGAGTCTGGGGATTCCAAACTGGGGATTTCATATTATGAAATGGTCCTTTCGGTGGCCTATTTTTTTTTAATAGTAAGTTTCTGAAATGAAAAAAATAAATAAAATAAAATCAGGACAGAGGATTTTATAATATACTGCTGTACATTTTGCAGATGTTTCACACTAGAACATCTCTTTATGTGGTATTTGAGTTGATAGACAGCTGCGTAAAATGAAGATGAAATGAAATCAAAGTGCATGTAGATTACTCATTTCTTTTTCTAAATAAATCCAAAGGCTCGGAGGTATTGGTATTGTATACGATCCAATCAAACTGCAGAAAATATATGATGTGTGACAACCAATGATGTATAAAGATAAACCGGCAGCGCTGAACAAGACTATTATCTGGTAGTATGCACACAGAGATGAGAAAAAAATTAAACAAGTACAGCCCGGTGCTTTCAACTGCCCTGAGAAGGCTCACCAGAATATTGCAGGGCCAACACACACACACACACACACACACACACACACACAACCATTCACACTGACATTCACACCTAGGTACAATTTGGAACAGCCAATTAGCCTAATGTGCATGTCTTTGGACAATAGGAGGAAACTTGAGTACCCTGAGGAAAACCAAGCAAACACGGGGAGAACATGCAAACTCCACACAGAAACACCTCATCCTGGGACCTGAACCCTGGACCTTCTTGCTGTGAGGCGAGCCCTAATGTATCACGATATCAGTATTATATCATTATATTGTATTGTCCAGCCCTACAGCTGTGTACTGATGTACTGAGGGAATTTCAGCTGGGTGTCAGTAATCCTTCCCCTGTTGTCCTCGTCAATGTTCCCTTGTTGGCATCGCTATGATGTGTGCATCACATGAGTTACTACTTGAAGCACAAAGAGAAGAACATATACAGGAGTGGAGTTTCTACCTCACTGAGATGCTGTAAGTAAATGAGACAGTAATAAACATATGCCTGACGAGACCTGACGACAAAATCAAGGCAAGAGGAAATAATAAATTAGCCTCAGAATGTGAAGTTGGTCTAAAAAAAAAAATCTCATCTAAGAAACTTTGCTTGGGCTGATAAAGCAGTAAAAGAGCTCCAGCAGAGATGCCGCCAAGGGGAGGAAAAAGAAGAGAAAGTCAATGAAAGTGTGATAAACAGAAATTTACCTCAACGTCTGATCGTCTACATACGCGGGTGATTCCTTCTCCTCTAAATCAGGGCAATGAAGAATGTTAATAATGCATTAATCCGAGTGCACAACACTCACAAATCTCAACATCAAAGACATTCACTTCGATTATACTACATCACTGAGGAATTCTCTATCCTGATTGGTCAGAACGATGCCCTGATTGGTGTCTGTTACAGCGGCTGCAGCTACATATAACAGGTTCGTTCAATTTGTCTACTCATTCGCGCCACCGCTTAATCCTACTTGGGTCACAGGGAGGCTGGAGCCTTTCTCGGCCGACTCAGAATAAAAGTACACCCTGAACAGCTCGCCAGTCCATCGCAGAGAGACGGACATGTTTACCACCAGGATATGCCAACGAAACCAATCTGAATGGACATTTAATATCCCATTTTCTGTATCCATTGTTAAAACAGCTAGATAAATACAACTAAAAGGTTCACGTGGTCTTGTACGGTGGGTGCTCGACATAACTATTCCTAAAAATGTATCATATTTAGAACGCAAACAACACCAATATCATGAAGTGTCTGTAAAATATTTATGTGTCTACAAATAAACCTGATTTGGTCACATTCGACCATAGTCAGCCTATGAACTTGTTTTTTTTAATGGCGATTGCGGACTGTACTCGCGCATTATCGCCGCTCTTTGGTCTGGGCTTCTCTGCTTTGGCTTGTGACTAATTCAGACAGACAGTTTACTCAGTCTCCAGCTTCTCTCTCTGGAACACACACAGAACTCACATAAATAGGCTCATTATCTAGCCAGATAAAATGCAAACCAGTTTAACATGAAGTCTAATTGGTTATCCTATAACTGCAATGAGAATTGTAGTCCTAAATCATTTTAGTAAAAGAGATGATATCCTCACAGTTTCTGGGTGTAGGAGCAGGAGTGAGAGGCTCCCCAGATGAGAACTTCAACCCGTGGATCCAGGCCACCTGTCCAGCCAAGTCCAGCCTATGAACTTTTCACCCCACTACTGTAAATCCACTGGGCACCTGCAACATCACCTACTGACTGACCTCACACTCTGTGATGTCACACAGAGAGGCGCCTCCACCGTGGGATATCCCCACCCGCAGAACTTTAGCTACTTCTGGTTTTTGTTTCATGATTCATTTCAGAAGAGAACCAAGAAAAACTGGTAAGGACTTGGCTAGGAATGAGTAAAACATTTCTTGTTGTTAGTTATTTTCCTATAAAAGCCTGTTTCCTAAACTATAAAAAAAAAGTTGGCTTGTAAATCATTATTATGAGTTAGCAAGTAGTAATTATTAGATGCTAAGTCATAAATATGAGGCGCTAAGTCATAATTATAGGATGCTTAGTCGTAACTATGAGATGCTAATTCATAACTATGAGATGCCAAGTCATACCTATGAGATGCCAAGTCATACCTATGAGATGCCAAGTCATACCTATGAGATGCCAAGTCATACCTATGAGATGCCAA
>JBCNYH010000010.1:21123225-21135312 GCA_039654325.1 Tandanus tandanus
TATATATAAACGAGAAGGCTTGAGAACTTCCAGACCAGGGATTTTTTTCTGGTTTGCTCTGGACCATGACACTCATAATCTTGGGAACAGAGTGTGAGCTAGTTTTAATAATGTGCTACCGGCTGTGTGTAGGTTCAGAAACACTGCAGTGTGTGTATCATGAATGTCCTGCAGGAAAACACAGTGTAATGTCACGATTTTCCATTTTTCACCGGCCTGTAAACAGGTGCATCGTCTTTATTACAGTCCACAATTAGCCTATTTATTTTCATCACATTTTTATGAATATGACATGCGCTCGGTTATCCGGAGCAACTTTTGAAAAACTGCTTTATTAATGACCAGAGGAGTCACAGATACCACCAAGTCAGTACGTGGTATGATCTTTTTAATGCTTTGACAATGTAGGGGGGGAAATAAATAAATATATGAGACTTAAGTTTGAACAAGCTGAAAATATTTTTAATCAAAATGAATTAAATAAAATTACTCATTCACTCACTCGCCAAACCGCCTAATCCTACTAACCTCACAGGAAGGCTGGAGCCTATCTCAGCCAACACTGTGCGAAGGTGGGGCACACTCTGAACAGTTCCAACACACTTTTTTAGGGCCAACACACAACCATTACGCACATACTCACACTCACACCTAGGGGCAATTTGGAACAGGCAGTAAGTCTAATGTGCATGTCTTTGGAGTCAGAGTACCTAGAGGAAACCCACTAGAGCATGGGGAGAACATGCAAACTCCACACACAAACACCAGAACCCTCGACTTGAACCCGGAACCTTCTTACTCTTGAGGCGGATGTGCTAACCACAACCCCACCATGCCACCTGAAATAAAATTCATTGAATAAAAAATAAAAATAATTTTTACAGTAACCCCTATACTCATAGTCCACTTAGATATATTTTTGTTACTACACGAAATGGAATGAACAATTCCAACAATTCTAAAAGAAGATTTTTATAGTTTATTATTATTATTATTATTATTATTATTAAGTTTTTTTTTTTTTTTTTTTTTTTTTTTTTTACATATTTTAACCATTAGAGGTCAGAGCTCTACTCATTCAGAGTTTAGTACATAATTAAAAAGAAATGTTCTGGTTAATTTTCCATTTTAATGTGTGATAATAATGACCACCTGCTCCAAGCGGCCATGACAAACCGTGAGTGTTCTTTTTTTAATTTACGCATTATCTACTAATATCTCAGAGACAATCAGATTGTGTCATTCCCGTGTCGTATATATTAATAGACATTTTTATGCATTCAAGAAATTTTCTTGTTCCTGATTGGTGGAAAGCGATCAAATAATTCTTGGTATTCTTTGCACCTTTATAAGCTGAATTATTGCATCATTGCCATGGAATAACCAAATTAATGCATCATTGCCATTGAATAAGTTAAATGATTACTGCACAGTTGGCACACGCAAAATAGTAACTTGACTGCCTACTTTAAAAATATTTTGAACGAATAATAAAACAATCATAGAATGTGGACTTCGTATGATATGAAGAATTATTCGGTCTCAGAGAGTGTTATCTGGACCCTTCAACCAAAAAAATCTCAATGTCATTCCTCACCTCATTCAATAATTTGTTTTTCCACCTTCAAACTGGAAATAATGCTGTGATCAATTAAAAACTGAAAAATACACAAACATTTATTCATTCATTAATTTTGTAAGCCACTTAATCCTAATTAGGGTTGCAGGGAGGCAGGCGCCCATCTCAGCCGACTCTGGGTGAAGGCGGGGTGCACCTTAAACAGCTTGCCAGGCCATCGCAGGGTCAACACACACACAAACATTCACACTTACTCTCACACCTAGGAGTGATTTGGAGCAGCCAATTAGCCTACTGTGCATGTTTTTACACTGTGGGAGGAAACCAGAGTACCTGGAGGAAACCCACGCAAGCACAAGGAGAACATGCAAACTCCACACAGAAACGCCCAGAGCATGGGAATCAAACCCGGCACCTTCTTGCTGTGAGGCGAACATGCTAACCACTGCTCTACCGTGCCGGCAACAGCAAACAAACAAACAAACAAACAAACAAAAAAATCTAATTTTAGTTTGCTTTATTTATGTTCCCGTGTAGTATATACCCCAGGCTCCCCTTTGGCGATACACCTCGCCTTCATAGCGTATAAACTACGCAAAACCTCACTTATACCACAGTGCTGTTGAATTCTCGATTCTGATTGGTTGATATTGAAGGCATTGCTTCTGTTTCCATTTCAGCAGCTCTGACAGCAGTGATGAGTGTATACGTTTACATTACAGGATTATATTATTAATGCACTCATTGTGATATTTGATCACTTTTATAGTATTTGCTTACACAGACTTGTACAAAGGATGCGCCACATAATCGGATTCCAAACCGTGTCCAGCCACTGCTATGATGAAATGTTTTGTAAGCAGAAACTGAATTTATTTAGCATTTGCTGCAACGACTGTCCAGAATCAGTGCTTTGAAACAACTGGAAGGTTTCCGACATGAGAAAAAGTTCAAGACGGAAAAGCCTGCTCGTCTCTGCATCCATAAACTTTGGATGCCACGTCAAAATAAGTGACAAATAATGCAGTCTATTGTGAGTGAGAAATCAGAACCAGCTTTAGATCTTCAAGCATGACATCTTGATGACTTAATAGTTACCAGTTATTTGAAAACGAGCAATTTTGGCACCAAACACCAAACCAAATTCTTGGCAGCTCTAAACTCTCCCAGCCAACATTCTATCCCCCTGCAACACACTCTGATTACGGTACCAAAAAAAGAAAGGGTGCGTGTGTTCAGATCTTGAACAGCGCTGGTATGTTTTTCAAGAGACTTGGTATGACTTTGTGTATTTTTAAGTCTAAGACAACGAGGGCCTGTTTTCCTTGGACTGGTGCGGCACAGCTGCAGGAGAACTCTCTGTCTGATTAATGTTTTGGTGGACGAATGAGTGCGATGGCTTGCAGATGTGGCTCGCCCTGAGCGGCGGCGCTGCACTTTCAAAGGTACATGACATCATGCAGATGCTGGTGGAATTTTGCATCATGGGTATGAATAAGTGGGGTTCTTTTTTTGTTGTTGATGTTTTGGTTTGTTTTTCAACCCAAGCCTGTGGTGATATTCCATGCTTCTAACACATGCCATGATCATTGCATTTCAGAAATTCTTTACCAGCCTGAGCCAATTTCATCCATCACCGGGTGAAGGTGGGGTACACCCTGAACAGCTCGCCAGACCATCTCATGGCCAACACACACATTTACACCTAGGGGCAATTTGGAACTAATTAGCCTAATGTGCATGTCTTTGAACTGTGGGAGGAAACTGGAGTACCCAGAGGAAACCCACACACGCATCAGGCTCGGGGCATTTCTGTGTGGAGTTTGCATGTTTTCCCCGTGCTTGCTGGGTACTCCAATTTCCTCCCACAGTCCAAAAACATGCACGGTAGATTAATTGGCTGTTCCAGATCACCCCTAGGTGTGAGTGTGAACGGTTGTGTGTGCGTTAGCCCAGCAATGGCCTGTCCAGGGTGTACCCCGCCCTTGCCCAAAGTCAGCTGACATGGGCGGGGTACACCCTGGACAGGGTGTACCTTGCCCAAAGTCAGCTGACATGGGCGCCAGCGACCCTAATTGAAAATAAGCGGCTTAAAAAATGAATGAATGAATAAGAGAGGGGAAAAATGAAAAGAGGAAGGGTAATGATGATGAAGAGGAGAAGGAGTGATGATGAAGAGGAGATAAAGTCACAGAGATGAGTTGCTGTTTACATTTACATTTATGTTATCTGGCAGGCACCCTTATCCAGAGCGACGCACATTTATCACTGTTATATAACTGAGCAGTTGACAACTGTGGCAACCTAGTGATACTGGGGCTTGAACCCTCAACCTCAACTTTCTGATCAGTAACCCCTGAGCCACCACTGCCCCTGTTGTTGTTGTTGTTTTTTTAAGTAGCGGAATAATAATAATGAGCCAAGTACAAACAATAGAGGTTCCGAGCTGATGCCTTGTTGCCAAACCAGTCGAGCCAAACCAAAAGCAGCAAAACTACATGGATAAATCCCACATAATAGGTGAACCATTTAATTACTCCTGTCGTTTCGTTCCATTTTAAAGCATGCGAGTCAGTACATGATATAAAAAGTAATGCGGATATAGAGAGTTAGTGTCGGGAATGTAAGACTGGATATATCAAGATTCTGGAGGTTTAAGGGGTTAAATCACTGCTACCACGATATAATCTCTGAAAATGGGCCAGACCAGCGTCTCCTAACTACCACACCCTCCACGAAAAACCCTTCAGGCAAAATCATCAGATCACTGTAAGCTCTACATAACTGACCTCGGCTTGCTGGATGGAGACAAATCCCACTGGTGTTATTAGAGTAAATTATGGAGAGTTCTCCATCATGCTATTATGAATTCTCAGTCTATAGAGGAAAAATGAAAACAGGTTTGCAGCAGAACTGGAGGCGTGATAACTTTCGAAAGAATAAAGCCCAAGTTAAATTCAGCTCTTTTTTAATTTTTTTATGAAATGACTGAAATGTATATTATGGCATTTAAATAAAGAAGGAGCCAGAAGCTGATATAAGTATGTAGTCGATATATAGTGAAGTTCATAAATGTTATTTACTCCAACGCCTATGGGATGCTATCAGACGTGAGTGGTACTGGCTTTTGTCCATATGGTTTTGTGCTGAAATTTGTAATCCAGTTTGCTATGCAGTGAAAAATTAGAACCAGATTAGTGCTTTGTACCATAAAAACTGTTCATCTTAAAGGCATACTTGAATGCTTTCCAGCCTAATTGCTGTATACCAAATCTGTACCATGTGTGCTTGACATGGACAAGAATTTCATTGTACTGAACAAATTCTTGAATCTGATTGGTCCGAAGGTGTTGGTAATTTTTTTTGTAACGGATCTGACAGTGCGTTATTGGTCCTCTTAACACTCCTCCGTTAATTTACCACATGGCGTTATGAATAAATTAAGCTCAGACGTCTTTCTCTCAGATGGCAGAATCTGTAGTTATGTACTGTACACTGATTGGACCAATCCTTATGTTGTAGGGTTCAACATAGAACCTTTCAAAAGTTTCACCCCGAGAATGAACAAAGAAGCTTTCAAGGGCTTTGAAGTTGTTTAGGTCTGATGGTACGAGAAGAGTCCTGGAATGGTTTGGATTGGAAACAGATCGGACTGGCTTTAGCGTGTGAGCTGCGGTGATGTTATAATTAATGGATTATCTCTGGGATTTGATTTTAGATTGAGATTTAAACCATCATTATTCCTGACCTGTGATTGTTTGGAATTTGCTTTATATTTATATAAAGGGGCTTTGGTGGAAAATATATAGTATTGTAACTCATTCATTCTTTCATTTTCTTCGCTTAATCCTAATTAATGTCCCGGGGAGGCTGGCGCCCATCTCAGCCGACTCTGGGGGGCAGGGTACACCCTGAACAGCTCGCCAGGCCATCGCAGGGCCAACACACACACACAACCATTCACGCTCATACTCACACCTAGGGGCGATTTGGAGCAGCCAGTTTTGCTTAATGTGCATGTTTTTGGACTGTGGGAGGAAACCGGAGAACCCGGAGGAAACCCACACAAGCAAGGGGAGAACATGCAAACTCTACACAGAAACTCCTGAGCCCGGGAATCGAACCCAGGCCTTCTTGCTGTGAGGCGGATGTGCTAACCACTGCGCCACCATGCCGCCCCATGCTAACTCATGTCAAGGTAATCACGCATCCTACAAACACATCTATACCAGTCCTACTCATTCACTCATATTAGTACTCACAAGGAATGCTCTGATTCTAAATACTATCTAATACTATGTTATGCGCTGTGACATAAGCCTGTTACGTGTATATTGTCATGCTAACAAACAGATGATGAAATCTGCAACATGGACCTATTTCACACCAATCAAAGCAAACTGCGAGGATCTACAGCATAACCTAACTAGAAATGCACTGAGAGAGTGCAAACCTCCACCAAGGTAGCGCAATCTCATCTTTTTTACAGATTTCTTTTTTGGGTTATAGTGGCAGATGAGATGTAGAATTACAGTGCCCCCTTGTGGCCTGTTCCAGAATTATTTTTGAGCTCTGTATTTTTTCCCCCCGATGCATTCTGGGTGATTTCCACATAGTTTCCATATCGCACTATGTTATGAAATTCTTCAAAACCATCCTGGATCCAGATCTAGATCATGCCCATAATGTAATAAATTTTGTGGAAATCCGTTCATTAGTTTTCTAGTTATCGTGGTCACAGACAGACACACACGAACAATCTCATAACCTCTCCCCTTAGTGGAGGTAATAAAACTGGGAAAAAATGTCTACAGACGACCCTAAGTAAATGAAAATTGCAACAGTATGTTATTCTTGACGATCAGCCTGTATTGGTCATTAACTGTGAGGAAAGTTGACAGTAAATAATACATTTTCTGCCATAACTCAAACTAAATTTCTCCATCAGTACTGGTATTAATCTTTTACTCATCACTCTCACTTATTTGCTGAACCCTATAGAATCTCAGCCAACATGCATTGAAGGCGGGATACACCCTGAACAGTTCGCCAGACCATTTCAAGACAACACACCCAACCATTCACACTCACATCCACACCTAGGGGCAATCTGGAGCAGCCAGTTAGCTTAATGTGCATGTCTTTGAACTGTGGGAGGAAACTGGAGTACCCGGAGCAAACCCATGCAAGCACAGGGAGAACATGCAAACTCCATACAGAAATACACAAGCATGGGACTCAAACCCAGGACTATTTTGCTGTGAGGTCGACATGCTAACCACTACGCCACCGTGCTGCCCAAATTGGTATTAATGAATACAAAATAACATACTTGCCGAGTTTGAAAATAAATAAATAAATAAATTAAGGTATCTATACCATCCCAGTATTTTCTGTCAGCTAAGTCTCAATGTTTAGCATCAACACTGTCCCTCATATGAACAGTGAACCAAAGTAGGGATATTCAAATGCCATTACTTTCCAATATGCCCTCAACCCCCGCCAGCGCAAATCGTGGTGACACTACAATCAAAAACGAAGAGGGAGAATTTGGGGGAAGCTATGAGAAGCTCAGAGGCTCTAATAAAATGTAATCCTATTATGTGGTTTTCCCCTAGAGGGCGGTGATAACAAACGTTTTCCTAATAACACAACGAGGCCATTCCCAAATGGGGAGCTTCTTTTCTGGTTGCCTCCTGTGGCCACTTATTAGCTTCTCCCGGGGTCTGGGGGCAATCAAATATCACACCAACCATAACTGAGAGCTTCTCGAGTTCAGCTTCATGTTTTAGAGAACCACAATTGAACCAGAATGACCAAACTAACCAAAATTGGTTTGCTTGCTAAGCTACATACTTCGCTAAAGATAATTAGATTAAAATCTTGTATAGGATGTTAGTCATTGACTCTGACCTCAGCTTGTGGTGCTCACTAGCAACAGAGCAACGGTTAAGCAAAACAAATGCCTTTCATCACACTTCAGTTGTGCTACTCTGCATTGCTTTTCTTCCCATATGTCTCTGGGCTCCTGGGTAGAAAGAGCGAGGCAGGGGGGGGAGCGGAAGTCGGATTTGGAGAAAGCAGTAGGTGGTGGTAAGTCTCAGGAGGAGGCCAATCACATAGTCTCCACCCTCATCCTGCCACAGAGCCTGTGGACTCAGGTGCACCATGCACATGCTAATAACACCTAAACGTGTTTGCTGATAGATTCAGTTCCTGAGTATTAAAAAAAATTCTCCAATGAACAACAAAACTTAGGGACTAATAAAATAGTTTCCTGTTCTTGTCAACAGATAGCAGAGTTCTAACACCTAAAATCACTGACACAGTGCATCTGGTAAAGACTATCACTAATTCAGATATGTTGAACTAATATGTGCTCCCTAAAACAATAGACAAGTCAGTAACCAAAGATATACTGTCCAGAATCCTTCATCTCTGGGCATGACATGGCATATTTTAACCATCTAATGGGTTTACACTGGGGCACGATGTCCGAGATCTCCGCGATTCAAAAAAGCGTAGAGCTCCACGATTTATGAGCCTGCTTGGAGCACGATTGCGGTATAAAAAGGAGGCAAGGCACATTTAAGAGATGAAACATGAAGGAATCATGTTGCCAAGTGTCACCAAGATCCCCTACGATGGCACATCAAGGTCTGTTACGTTTTGTTAAGGTCCGTTAGGGTCTGTTAAGCACTACTGCGCTCTACCGCGCTTCGCACGTTCTATCACGACTGGCGTCAGATCCTAATACATCATAATAATTGTGACAAAATTTTTGACGGTGGCGTAGTGGTTAGCACATTCGCCTCACAGCAAGAAGGCCTGGGTTTCATTCCCAGCTTGGGCGTTTCTGTGTGGAGTTTGCATGTTCTCCCCGTGCTTGCGTGGGTTTCCTCAGGGTACTCCGGTTTTCTTCCCACGGTCCAAAACATGCACAGTAGAGTTCCAAATCACCCCTAAGTGTGAGTGTGAATGGATGTGTGAGTGTTGGCCCTGTGATGGCCTGACAAGCTGTCCAGGGTGTACCCCGCCCTTTCCCAGAGTCGGCTGAAATGGGTCCCAGCCTCCCCGCGATGATTGAATGAAAAATTTTTGCCATGATCAACACGATCATCACGATTCCACCAACTTCCCTCAAGATCATGAATCCACCAAGTTCCATCAAGATCATCACGAATCCACCATGTTCCCTCAAGATCATAACAATTCCACCAACTTCCCTCAAGATCATGAATCCACCAAGTTCCCTCAAGATCATCACGATTCCACCAACTTCCCTCAAGATCATCACGATTCCACCAACTTCCCTCAAGATCACGAAGCCACCAATTTCCCTCAAGATCATCATGATTCCACCAAGTTCCCTAAAGATCGTCACGATTCCACCAAGTTCCCTCAAGATCATCACGATTCGATCCTCAAGATCATCACGAATCAATCCTATGACCCACCCCCACGCTTAACACAGTTCTCTCAGACTGTGGAAATCGCAGACATCATGCCCCACTGTAAACCCAGGGCAAGCATATGAAACAAGTGCATTTTGGGTCTGTCCGAATCCACTTTCGCTAGTTTACCAGTGGACAAAAAAATTGTCACAGCACCATGTCCATGGTTTGAAAGAGTTTTCTTAGCCTCTCAATTAGTTATGGGTGGGTTTTATGTATTATCAAAGTGTCATCTCCAGTTTCCTTTATAAAGCTTGCACCGTGCTTCTCTGCACAGGAAATGGTTCTGCTCATGCTTGAAGTGAACTATGAAGACCCATTAGCTATACCATAACCCCATAAACATTGTGACATACAATGATGTACACAATCATAATCTTTCACATTGTTACCTTTTACTGTTTAGAATTTTGCATATTTGTGTGCTACTGCACATCCACGTGTAACAAACAGAGTGTATGTGTTTTGAGCTCCTGCCCATGTAGGTGCATACTATTATCTAAATAATAACAGAAATACTAGGGAATTAACTTCAGACCATATTCATTGGTCAATCGCCCAGCCAGTTTCCACTGCCTCAGGCTGCCAGTGTGCCAACAATGTACCTGACTACATCTTATTTTAACACCAATATGCCTCATGGGTACAAATGCCTTTGTGATTTAAAGAAAATAGGTGCTGCATTGGAAAATGACAAGTGTATCCTTCTTAAACTAGCAAAGTTTTGGGACAGTTTTGAGTGTATGATCGGACCGATTAAATTAAAACAGAAGATGCTGGTAACCTGATTACACTCTTTTGAGGAGCCCATGGAAAACGGTCGTTTTAGCCGACTTTGGAGCTCTATTTGTGATTAAAATGGTGTCAGTGCTACAAAGCTCATTATGCTTCAATCACATTGATTTGAATTACTTCAGTTTTTTCCCCAGGTCATCGACTTTGTGTATTTATGAAAAACATTTGCTTATTTTTTGACCTTGAATGCAAGTCCTCTAGTCATACTTAGTTCCTGCCCACCTCTGTCTGCATAATAATTTTATACCTACTTACATCTTAAACAAGTATGACATAGTTGTAGAAAGAAAAATGCATTCGATTCAATTTTAATTTGTATGTTGTGATATTTATTAGTTGACATTGTTGCAAAGCAACTTTGCAGAGTGAACAGTTTTGGTCATGAATTTAAACAGTTCTCTATAAATCCTGTACATCCATAAGGAAGCCTACAGCAACCATTTCAAGGCTGAAGTCCCTGAGATGACATTAAGAAACCTCGAGAGGAACCAGACTCAAAATAGAAACCCATCTTCATTTGGGTGAATCCAGATAATGAAGATTGTAGAGATCTTCCATAACTGTGTCAGGTTTAAGGTTAAAAGTACAAACTGTATCACAGGAAATTCATTATAGTTTTAACATGGCGTCTAGTTTGTTTTCATGTGATTGTAATTGTCATCGTAAAACATTTTAGCAGAAGCATTTTGTATCAGCAGCAGAATAAAACCATCTTCACAGTTTCTGAGTGTATATTCAGTCCCATATGGAGCATCAGTGAGGGAGAGTGAGGCGCTACAAGAAGAGGAGCACCAACCAGGAGTAGGGCATGAGGATGGATCACCCAGGTCTGCGTACAAAAGGGCCATGTTCACAAACAAAAATGTTCTTCACGACTCCTGGGACTCTTCCAGGTTTTCGTCTGTGATGAATATGTTTTCGCTGGTTGTTGTGTTCTCATAGGCTCCACTTAAATATTTATCAGCACAACAGGATCTCAGTGTCATTCTCTTCATGTTGACTTCTCACAGTTACTGAGTGTGTGAGTGTGTGTGTGTGAGTGGGTGAGTGTGTGAGTAAATGTGTGAGTGTGTGAGTAAATGTGTGTGAGAGTAAATGTATGATTATGTCAGTGAGTGAGTGTGTGAGTAAATGTGTGAGTGAGTGAGTGAGTGAGTGAGTGAGTGAGTGTGTGAGTAAATGTATGAGTATGTGAGTGAGTGAGTAAATGTATGAGTATGTGAGTGAGTGAGTGAGCGAGTGTGTGAGTAAATGTATGAGTATGTGAGTGAGTGAGTGAGTGAGTGTGTGAGTAAATGTGTGAGTATGTGAGTGAGTGAGTGTGTGAGTAAATGTGTGAGTGAGTGAGTGAGTGTGTGAGTAAATGTGTGAGTATGTGAGTGAGTGAGTGAGTGAGTGAGTAAATGTGTGAGTGAGTGAGTGAGTGTGTGAGTAAATGTGTGTGTGTGTGTGTGTGTGTGAGTGAGTGAGTGTGTATGCGAGTGAGTGAGTGAGTGAGTGACTGTGTGAGTGAGTGAGTGAGTGTGTGAGTAAATGTGTGAGTAAATGTGTGTGTGTGTGTGAGTGAGTGAGTGTGTATGCGAGTGAGTGAGTGACTGTATGAGTGACTGTGTGAGTGAGTGAGCGAGTGTGTGAGTAAATGTGTGAGTGTGTGAGTGAGTGTGTATGCGAGTGAGTGAGTGAGTGAGTGTGTATTTGAGTGTGTGAGTGAATGAGTGTGTGAGTGAGTGAGTGTGTATTTGATTGTGTGAGTAATTGAGTGTGTAAATAAGTGAGTGAGTGTGTATTTGAGTGTGTGTGTGAGTGAGTAAGTGGGTGAGTGAGTGTGTATGCAAGTGAGTGAGTGAGTGTGTGTGAGTGAGAGTGCATGTGTATGTGAGAGTGATTGAGTGACTGTGTGAGTAAGTAACTGTGAGTGAGTGTGTGAGTGGGTGATTGAGTGAGTAAGTGAGTAGGTGAGTGAGTGTGTGAGTGAGTGTGTATGCGAGTGAGTAAGTGAGTGAGTGAGTGAGTGTGTGTGAGTGAGAGTGCATGTGTATGTGAGAGTGATTGAGTGACTGTGTGAGTAAGTGACTGTGTGAGTGAGTGTGTGAGTGGGTGATTGAGTGAGTAAGTGAGTAGGTGAGTGAGTGTGTGAGTGAGTGAGTGAGTGAGTGTGTGTGAGTGAGAGTGCATGTGTATCTGAGAGTGATTGAGTGACTGTGTGAGTAAGTAACTGTGAGTGAGTGTGTGAGTGGGTGATTGAGTGAGTAAGTGAGT
>JBCNYH010000010.1:21135412-21150383 GCA_039654325.1 Tandanus tandanus
TGTGTGAGTGAGTGTGTATTTGAGTGTGTGAGTGAGTAATTGAGTAAGTGAGTGTGTGAGTGAGTGTGTGAGTGAGTGTGTGAGTGAGTGTGTGAGTGTGTATTTGAGTGTGTGAGTGAGTGTGTGAGTGAGTGTGTGTGAGTGAGTAAGTGGGTGAGTGAGTGTGTATGCGAGTGAGTGAGTGTGTGTGAGTGAGAGTGCATGTGTATGTGAGTGAGTGATTGAATGACTGTGTGAGTAAGTGTGTGAGTGAGTGTGTGAGTGGGTGATTGAGTGAGTAAGTGAGTGGGTGAGTGAGTGTGTGTGTGTGGGTGAGTGTGTGAGTAAATGTGTGAGTGTGTGAGTAAATGTGTGGGTGTGTGAGTAAATGTGTGTATGTGAGTGAGTGACTGTGTGAGTGACTGTGTGAGTGAGTGTGTGAGTAAATGTGTGTGTGTGAGTGAGTGTGTATGCGAGTGAGTGTCTGTGTGAGTGACTGTGTGAGTGAGTGAGTGTGTGAGTGAGCGAGTGTGTGAGTAAATGTGTGAGTGTGTGAGTGAGTGTGTATGCGAGTGAGTGAGTGTGTGAGTGAGTGTGTATTTGAGTGTGTGAGTGAGTAATTGAGTAAGTGAGTGTGTGAGTGAGTGTGTGAGTGAGTAAGTGGGTGAGTGTGTATGCGAGTGAGTGAGTGAGTGAGTGAGTGTGTGTGAGTGAGAGTGCATGTGTTTGTGAGAGTGATTGAGTGTCTGAGTGAGTGTGTGAGTGAGTGTGTATTTGAGTGTGTGAGTAATTGAGTAAGTGAGTGTGTGAGTGAGTGTGTGTGAGTGAGTAAGTGGGTGAGTGAGTGTGTGAGTAAGTGAGTGTCTGAGTGAGTGTGTGAGTGAGTGTGTGAGTGAGTGTGTGAGTGAGTGTGTATTTGAGTGTGTGAGTGAGTGTGTGAGTGAGTGTGTGTGAGTGAGTGTGTGAGTGAGTGATTGAGTGAGTGATTGAGTGAGTGAGTGTGTGAGTGAGTGAGTGATTGAGTGAGTGATTGAGTGAGTGTGTGAGTGAGTGTGTGAGTGAGTTAGTGAATGACTGTGTGAGTAAGTGTGTGAGTGAGTGTGTGAGTGAGTGAGTGATTGAGTGATTGAATGACTGTGTGAGTAAGTGTGTGAGTGAGTGTGTGAGTGAGTGAGTGATTGAGTGAGTGTGTGAGTGAGTGGGTGATTGAGTGAGTGTGTGTGTGAGTGATTGAATGACTGTGTGAGTAAGTGTGTGAGTGTGTGAGTGTATGAGTAAATGTGTGAGTGGGTGATTGAGTAAGTGTGTGATTGAGTGAGTAAGTGAGTGTGTATGCAAGTGAGTGAGTGTGTAATTGAGTGAGTAAGTGAGTGTGTGAGTGAGTGTGTATTTGAGTGTGTGAATGAGTGTGTATTTGAGTGTGTGAGTGAGTGTGTATTTGAGTGAGTGAGTGTGTGTGAGTGAGAGTGTATGCGTATGTGAGTGAGTGATTGAATGACTGTGTGAGTAAGTGTGTGAGTGAGTGAGTGATTGTGTGAGTGAGTGTGTGAGTGTGTGAGTGAATGACTGTGTGAGTAAGTGTGTGAGTGAGTGTGTGAGTGAGTGTGTGAGTGAGTGTGTGAGTGAGTGAGTGATTGAGTGAGTGTGTGAGTGAGTGTGTGAGTGGGTGATTGAGTGAGTGTGTGTGTGAGTGATTGAATGACTGTGTGAGTAAGTGTGTGAGTGTGTAAGTGTATGAGTAAGTGTGTGAGTGGGTGATTGAGTAAGTGTGTGATTGAGTGAGTAAGTGAGTGTGTATGCGAGTGAGCGAGTGTGTAATTGAGTGAGTAAGTGAGTGTGTGAGTGAGTGTGTATTTGAGTGTGTGAGTGTGTGAGTGAGTGTGTATTTGAGTGAGTGAGTGTGTGTGAGTGAGAGTGTATGCGTATGTGAGTGATTGAATGACTGTGTGAGTAAGTGTGTGAGTGAGTGATTGAGTGAGTGAGTGTGTGAGTGAGTGTGTGATTGAGTGAGTGTGTGAGTGAGTGTGTGAGTGAGTGAGTGAGTGATTGAGTGAGTGTGTGAGTGAGTGTGTGAGTGGGTGATTGAGTGAGTGTGTGTGTGAGTGATTGAATGACTGTGTGAGTAAGTGTGTGAGTGAGTGAGTGATTGAGTGAGTGTGTGATTGAGTGAGTGATTGAGTGAGTGTGTGAGTGGGTGATTGAATGACTGTGTGAGTGAGTGTGTGAGTGAGTGAGTGTGTGAGTGAGTGATTGAATGACTGTGTGAGTGAGTGTGTGAGTGAGTGTGTGAGTGAGTGATTGAGTGAGTGTGTGAGTGAGTGTGTGAGTGAGTGAGTGTGTGAGTGATTGAATGACTGTGTGAGTGAGTGAGTGATTGAGTGAGTGAGTGTGTGAGTGAGTGATTGAGTGAGTGTGTGAGTGAGTGTGTGAGTGAGTGATTGAGTGAGTGTGTGAGTAAGTGTGTGAGTGAGTGATTGAGTGAGTGAGTGAGTGATTGAGTGAGTGTGTGAGTGGGTGATTGAATGACTGTGTGAGTAAGTGTGTGAGTGGGTGATTGAGTGAGTGATTGAGTGAGTTTGTATTCGAATGAGTAAGTGAGTGGGTGAGTGAGTTAGTGAGTGGGTGATTGAGTGAGTAATTGAGTGTGTGAGTGAGAGTGTGTGAGTAAATGTGTGTGTGTGTGTGTGTGTGTGTGTGTAACCTTTCATTAGTGCTCATATTTGTTTGTGTGTATCAATCTTTCACGATTGTCTCATGGCGCAGCCTGCACGATGTTTGTATGTGTGTGTGTGTGTGTGTGTGTGTGTGTGTTTGTGTTTGTGCATACGAGAGCGCGAGAATGTCGCGTTCCTTCCTGTTCCTGTAGCATGAGGCGAGCCCAGAGTGGGCGACTCAAGGCACTTTGGAGAATCAAACAATTTCACGCTGCTACTGGAGGAGGAAATGAACTGAGCCCAGAGCAATAATAAAATTATACAAATGTTATTACAGCCTCGCCTGCTACTGTCCTACTTTAATTCAAATGCGAGGACTCGAGGCGGCCCTGGTGGCACCGACCTTCCTGAATAAATCAACATTAGCTTACGTCTAAATTATTAAGGAAGTCGGAGACTTTCTTGTTTATAGAATGAATTATTAAAGCAGTGTTTAACGACGCTATTTCTCCACCATTCCCTCAAATATTAATTGGTAATGATTTCTACGGTCTTCGTTTTATGTTTTCGTTGTTTTCCCTTTTAAAGCCATCACAAACTTCCCAGAACCCCAAAGACGCCAAAACCGTGGAAGCTTCATCCAGTCGGTCGGTTTAAACATACAGGATATAAAGCTAGAGATGATGCCGTAAACATTTATATTTTTGGTCTATGTGTGTTTTTATACCCAGTGAGCAGGTGCAAATGACTTCAGTGGCCATATCATTCAAACAGCCAAATCTTTATAGCCTAAAAAGAGGAGATTGAACAATTAATTCTCCGGCAGTGTATAAATAATGACGTGCAGCTGCCACAATACTGATGAAGCCGGATTGGAAATGTGAAGGTGAAGTAATGAAAGATTCGGTGGCTTGTGATGGGACAATAAATGTTCCCAGAGTAATAGAAATGTGTCATAAATGAACTAGAGGGTCATATTTTCCTCAAGAACATTTCCTGTAGAAAATATCCCAATGTCTATTCAAGTTCTATTTCAATCTAACTTTATTCTACTTTACTGCTGAACTGCTTAGGGGGCGATCACAATAGAGGTGCGATAGAAAAGCAACTGATGCGAATGGAAGTCCGCGACTGTCGCTTTTTATTCTCAAATTTATGATTTTATTCTCAAATTTGTGAAAAAATTTTTCCCCCCAAATATCCGCAAATCTATCGCAAATTATGCGCTATTTTCTCATGATATCCTTATTTCAAACCCCGAAATACTTACTTGCATGTGGGGTCGCAAGACATCTTGACGCGGATTTCAAAATTCGCAAAAAAAATCTATTTGCCTCAGTCGCTTTTCTATGACACCTGTAGCACGATCACCCCTTTAACCCCTTCAGTGGTCTGTTGACGAGCGCCGCTCGTCAGTAAATCCAGTCTGTAGTATCCACTGCCTTCGCCAGGTGGCAGCACGTTACCGGATTTGCAGAGGCATTCCGGGGCAAACTGCTGGAAGGTTTTCTGTAGAAGAGGTAATAGACAACATGTACAGGGATGATGACCTACTTTTCAAGGTTACAAAGACAAAAATGTATATAAGGTTTCCGGACATTAACTTTGGTTGCGGCGCGCTGAAGCTGGGACTTTCAAACTTGCTATGCTTGTTCTATATTGGCATATAATGAAATGGTCCTTTCGGCGGGAGCGTCTGGACCCCTGTGGTCTATTTTTTCTACTGGGGTTGCGGAGAGGCTGAAGCCTATCTCAGCCGACACTGGGCAAAGGCGGACTACTCCCTGAACAGCTCTTTAATCCATCGCAGGGCAACACACACTCACAATTATTGACACTCACACCTAGGGTCAATTTGGAACAGCCAATTAGCCCAGAATTCCCCACAAACATAGGGAGGGGGGGTTGCATGCAAGGTCAAGGCAGAAACTTCCTCGCCGAAAATGGGACTCGAACCCAAGACCTTCTTGCTGAGAGGTGGACGTGTTAACCACTACGCCACCGTGCCTCCCGGATCCCAGTCTATTCGGCTGAAGCAATATACTAGTCCAGTTTTTGTTCATTTCTACTCTCTTCTATACGATTCTAATGAAAGATTCCATTCTGTTCTACAGTTAATTCACCCAGTAGGAGACCCTCTGTCGAAGGCTTGTGCTCGGAACCCTTAAAGGTCCCCAACCGAATAACATTTGATGTGAAATACCTTCTTTCTCCCAACAGCGTGCTCCTTTCGACTCACTTGGTGACATGCTTTTGCTCTGCTACTCTGTCTGACTGTCACAGGAACAGCAGTGACATGTTTGAAGTCAGGTCTGCAATCATTCGGAATTCTCTTTGAGCGTGCGCTTGTCAGATGTCCTACATGCTGTGAAGACTCACACGGTGAAAAAAACACTACATTAACATAAAAAATAAAAACCTCCAGCAAAATAATGTTGATCTGCAGATCCTCAATGTGATTTATAACATTTATTTACATCATCTTTATAAACTTATACATCTAAAAACAGCAGCTCTTAGTGTCAGATAACAGATCTACATGCAACCCTTTACAGAAATACAAACAGTTCTAATTCAAAACGGAAAGAGGTTTTAGGAGCTTTTTTATTAAGTGTATTAGGAGCTTTAGATTAATTTAGATAAAGAGTAGCAGTATTGTTCATCCTTACAGCAGGATTAGTGTGTAATGTAATATGTTTGTGTGATACAGAGCTTACTTTAACATAAATAACCATAAAAAAAACACTATACTGGGTAATTTTATCTCGTGGATTACTAGTGGAGGCGGAACCAATGCGGAACAACCATTTTTTCCCAGAAGTGACGTGAACTCGTTGGGCGGGGTCGTCCAGCACAAGTACACAAGCAACGAGCGACATTTTAGGCGATAAAACTCCCTGCATACTAAAGGCTCTTCCCTTTTACTGCTTCCTTTTGGCGAGGCGCTGCTCCCGTCTGTTATCATCCTTCGATTTCTTATGAAGGAATTCCGTAGGAACAGCGTCCGGCTTCGTGCCGAGTAGTTCTGCCTGGAGGTCACACCGATAGCAGGTCTGGTTGAAGTGGTCTTCGCAGGCTACCGAATTGCGTCCAAAAGGAACCGTTTTCAGAGTACGGCCCGTGCCGATGTGATGTTATGTTTTCCGTGATTTCTGCGCTTGTTGTTTGTGCAGCCGTATGTTTTGAACTCCGCTATTTTCCTGGCGATACAGCTCAGCACTGAATGATAATGTGTTATCTTAGAATGGGGTCTGCTGCATGTAGTCCAGCCAATAGGACCAAACAATGAGTCTGCGTCACTACCAGGGCTGGAACAGCCAATGAAGAAGGCAACATATCGCTGCGCATGCCTAGTAGTAATAGTAGTGTGGCTGCACTCACGCGTACTTTACAAGAAGCAAGGACTGATATTACCTGACGGGACCACTGATGTCATGGGTGATCATTTTAAAGAGACAGTGATACAAATTCACCTCAGGTACCCTTTAATCCTGCTAGGGTCACGGGGAGGCTGGAGTCCGTCCCAGCTGAATCCGGACATAGGTCGGGTACACCCTCAACAGCTCTCCAGATCATCATAGAGCCAACACACACACAACCATTCACAATCACACCCACACCTAGGTGTAATTTGGGACAGCCAATCAGTCTACTGCACAGGTATTTGGTCTTTGGGAGGAAACCAGAGTACCCGGAGAAAACCTATACAAGCACAGGGAAAAACAAGCACATGCAAACTCCACACCGAAACACCTGAGCCCGGGACTCGAACCCAGGACCTTCTTTCTATGAGTCTTTTGTACTCACCACTACGCCCCATTTTTATCATTTATATCCACGTTTGTAACAAACAGCTAGCATTAGCATGATCACTAATATTTGAGAGATGGGGAAAAAACACAGCCTTGTCTAATCTGTGAATCAAACATCCATTCATTCATTCATTATTCCTAATCAGGGTCGTGGGGAGGCTGGAGCTGGGAGGAAACCCACACAAGCACAGGGTGAACATGCAAACTCCACACAGAGACGCTCAAGCCCGGGAATCAAGCCCAGGACCTTCTTGCTATGAGGTGGACATGCTAACCACTGCGCCACCGTGCCGCCCTAAGTCAAACATTTAAAAGTTTATCCTGTTCAAATTAAAGGCAGAATTTAAAGCGGAACACTTCAGGATTCATTTTAAATGAATAATTGCACTCGTACGTGAGCACTTTGTCCACTTTTGGCTGGGAGCCTGACTCAAGAGTTCATCTGAACCCACACCATCCCTGGTTATATTCCAGTAGAACCTCAACCACAGTGCTCCTACACACTTCCTCACACTTACCTCGGCTGTTCATTTATTTTCCCAGTTGTGCTTATGGTGGATTGCATGATTAGTGGCTCATGCTGAAATGTGTGGCGCAGCGAGAAGCCTTCTTCATCCTTGTTTGATAAATGTGCCGTAAGGTTAAAAAGCCCCTCTCTGCCCTGAACCACCACCACCACCACCACCCCACCCCTTTCTCACCCACACACACACACACACACACACACACACACCTCCCCAGTGTTGATGAGGAATATCGACACCTTCTCAGATTGATGCCTTCATTTACAAACCTAATAAAGATGACTGACTTGAGGTGGAGAGAGAACCAAGTTGCAAGGGCGGAGAGGTGAGAGGGTAGAGTGCACTGAGGGCAATTTATACATAGAAAAGGGTCCACGTGAATGAGAGAGACGCACCAGGACGTCTGTGACACTGATGTGATGTGGAAGAATGGAGGAGACTCATGGTAGGGGATGTTAAAACTCTGCAGTGACCTCTGCTGGACTACACTCAATTCACACGCTCATACACACACGGAAAACGAGCCAGTGTTAGCAGCATGTGGTCTACACTGCCACCAGGTGGTTAATTCTAGCTGGGTTTTTTAAAATGATGGTCTATCTGAAGTACCTTGCCTATTTGAAATGAGACTCAGAAGAATTTAATGATATGTACCGTATCTTGGTTCGCGTGAGCACCATCTTTGAGCACCACAGCAGCGCACTGAAGCATTAATGCAGGCCATGCTATCAAACTGAACACATCTGGAGTGGTCCCTGGGACCAACCTGGATTTCCTGGAAGCAGTTGTCTTGAGGGGATGTTAAGTTATCGGATTGGATCAAACCTGCTCAAATATAATCAAACAGGCTCATTCGTTGAAGTCTCAGGGAAGCTGAAGCCTATCTCCACTACCTGCGGGTGAGAGGCAGGGGTTACACCCTGAAGAGGTCGACACTCAGTCGCAGGGCTAGCACTGAGACAATCAAACCTTCACACTCACGTCCAAACCTATGGACAATTTAGAGTAGCCACTTAGAGCTAATGTGCATGTCTTTGGACTATGGGAAACCAGAGCACTTGACACTTAAAGGAAACCCATGCAATCATGGGAAGAACCCTGTACCCTAAAACCCTAGAACCCTAACCCAGAACCTTTTAACTGTGACGCAGCAGTGCTCACCGCTACACCACCCTCTATAATCCACCTTCTATAGGAGGTACCGTAAATAGTAATACTGGTGGGGTGTATTCACATTGTTACTTATTCAACTCAACCCTGTTATCTCATTAAGGTGTAGCATCACTGAGGATGTGGAATTGTTCACTATCTTGGGGAATTAGTCCCTCCAGGATTCCACAGGCTTTGTTTCAGTCTAAAATGAAATTTTTTAGAAAACATGGTGATGCATTGTACAGTGATTTTAGGCATTTATTGTAATGAAATTGGGTAGCATGGTGGCATAAGGGTTAGCGCGTCTGCCTCACAGTAGGAAGATCCTGGGTTCGAGTCTCGGGCTTGGTGAGAGCGTTTCTGTGTGCCGTTTGCGTGGTTTCCCTCTGGGTACTCTGGTTTCCTCCGACAGTCCAAAGACATGCGCAGTACCTAATTGGCTGCTTCAAATTGCCACTAGTTTTAAGTTTTATTGTCATATACAGGTAACAATGGAACATCACTACCAGCAATGAAATTCTTGGACTCAGAGGCTCCTCAGTATTGCACATAAATTAACATTTAGATAAAAGATAAAGTAAAAAATAAAAACTATAAAAATAAAAGACATAAAAATATAAACTAAAGGAAGTTAATAAATACAGAATACTAAAAATAAATTCTGAAGTGGCTGTAGTGCAGAGGTAGTGGTGTGTACATGTACAGTGTGAACAACGAGCGTGCAAATTGTTGTGTGCAGATTGTCCGGTATTTCAGCAGTTCAGTAGCCTGATGGCTTGTGGGTAGAATCTGTCCCTGAATCTGCCGGTGCGAGTCCGGATGCTCCTGTACCGTCTGCTCGACGGCAGGAGCGTGAAGAGTGTGTTGCTGGAGTGGCTGGGATCAAAGAGGATCCGCTGGGCCTTCCTCCTACAGCGCTGAGTGTAGAGGTCCTGGATGGCTGGCAGTTCAGTCCTGTGCCGATCTGACCACCCTCTGTAGAGCTTTGCGGTCCAGAGCATTACAACTCCCGTACCAGGTCGTACCTAGATGTGAATGTGTGTATGAATGGATGTGTGAATGTGTGTTGGCCATGCAATGGCGTGGTGAGCTGTTCAGGGTGTACCCTGCCTATGCACAGAGTTGGCTGAGATAGGCTCCAGCATTCCTAATAGCATCCCTAATAGGATTTAGAGAATGATTTGGATAAGTGAGTGTAATGGAATCGCGGGATTGTGTGAAAATGGTAAAAACAGTCGCACACATATCCACATCTTGTGATAAATTAGTAAGTGATGTATGGTGATGTTTGGGGGACTGCTATGATTGGTGTAACAGTATGAATACAATGATTAACCAGATTTGCATAAAAGTTGTGCTGATTGGTTAAGATTCAATATCACGCAGAATCCCTAAAAACCGAATAACATCTTATTACCTCCAATATTAAGACTGTAAGAAGCTGAGATCTGAATGACAAGTTTCTCCTGAGCAAACTCCAGGTTTACATCAGCAGGATACGAAACAGGGCCAAACCACATTCATACGGAAACAAAGATCAAGAGCATAAAATGGAGATGGATTGATCTTACTGTCAAGGAAGTCAGGAAGCAGACAAGCACCACCGGACAAGCACTCAGCTGGAACCCACAAGGAGAGAGAGATGTAGGCCAGGTGAACACGTGGCAGAGAGACACTAACAGAGATTGATGGCGGCGTATACACCTGGAAGCAAGCGGAGAAGCTAGTGGACAGACGTGAAACCATGGCTGAAAGGTCGTTCATGGCCTGTCTTCCTGAAAGAAGTTTTTACTTTCTCACAGTCACTTTATTACAACACTTGTAATTTTCTACATCACTTTGACATTTCCTAGCACACAATGAGACATCTACTAACCATTAAACTGAACAAATTCTCTCAAATTTTCTATCTACCTTTACATGTATAGCATTTGGCAGACGCCATTAGCCAGAGTGACTTTTTTTTTATTAATTATTTTTTTTTTTTATCTCATTTATACAACTAAGCAGTTGAGGGTTAAGGGCCTTGCACAAGGGCTCAATAAGGGCAGCCTGGTGGTACTGGGGCTTGAGCCCCTGGCCGTTTGATCACTAACCCAGAGCCTCACACAATACCGATCATGATCCCTACATGCCCTGATCATATTCTGATGTTACATCACAGGAAATCAGTACACATCAGAAAACATATGTACACATCGGAGAACATTGGAGGACACTGTAGAATTTCGGGGGAAAACGTCCGGAGGAGTGAAATATTTTGGGAGCGTTTGGTGGGTTTACCAATGGAGTACATTGGGGAAACATATGAAAAATATCTGAGTAGCATCGGTACACATGGTAGTGATCGGTGTTACACCGTAAATTTGAAAAAAAAAAAAAAAAACGGGAGAAACATCGGGGGACATTCCGGTCACATTTCCTGTTTGTAAGTTTTTTTGCGGTACAAATTGGAGTGACATCGGAATACATCGTAGTAACAATCAGATGAAATCTTAATATCATCAGAATCATATCGGGTTACAAGCAGAGAACATTGTTACGTATCGGAACAAAATCGGAGAATATTTAAACATATTGGAACAAAATCGGAGAATATTTAAACATATTGGAACAAAATCAGAGAATATTTAAACATATCGGAACAAAATCAGAGAATATTGAAACATATCGGAACAAAATCAGAGAATATTGAAACATATCGGAACAAAATCGGAGAATATTGTTACATATCGGAACAAAATCGGAGAATATTGAAACATATCAGAACAAAATCGGAGAATATTGAAACATATCAGAACAAAATCGGACAATATTGAAACATATCGGAACAAAATCGGAGAATATTGTTACATATCGGAACAAAATCGGAGAATATTGAAACATATCGGCACAAAATCAGAGAATATTGTTACATATCGGAACAAAATCGGAGAATATTGAAACATATCGGCACAAAATCACAGAATATAGTTACATATCGGAACAAAATCGGAGAATGTTGAAACATATCAGAACAAAATCGGAGAATATTGTTACATATCGGAACAAAATCGGAGAATATTGAAACATATCGGAACAAAATCGGAGAATATTGAAACATATCAGATAGTTAGCTAATACTGGCTAGCACCTGGGAAAGCTGTTGTCATGGTTACAGGTTGGCATCCAGCAGTTTTCATGCTCAGTTCACTTTTCCCCCACCATGTTCAATTTTTTTCAATATATTTTGCAAATGCCAAGTTTATTGAAGTCACATCTCATTTCTTATATGATTGGCTTCACAGAAAGTTTAGACATTGTTTATTTATTTTGCTACAAGAAGAAACCCTAAAATAATAACCAAACAAACAAGCAAACCCACATGCTGCATTTTCTTGGGGTTTACCACAATTTTGTATTAAAAAAAAAAAAAAGATACCTTATATTTAAAAAAAAAAAGCCTTTTTATATTCCATCTGAGAAAATTTTTACAGAAATGTAATTCTCAATAGTTTATAGAGGTGTGTAATGATGGCGTATAATAGTCTGTGTAACATTAGATTCCACTGAAGCATGAAATAACACTATGTACTAAGGCACAGGTGTCAAACTCAAGGCCCATGGGGCAAATCCGGCCCGTTAACTCATTTTACGTGGCCCGCAAGAGCTTTCAAAGAATATGATTATCGTACATTCTTCGCGTCAATCATTACCATGAAACCTAATTCATCCTCCTTCCACTAGGTGGTGGCAAAAATATTTCAAGTAAACAGCTAGTCATTCATGACTCAAGAAAGATCGCATGCTAGCTTGTCGCTGTTAAGCGTTGCCAGAAAATGCGAGTGAATAAAGGAAAAGATGGAAAATGCCTAAACGAATCATTTTGCCCTGCAGAATTTCATGGTTGCCCTTTTAGAATAAATGTTTGGTGATTATTCGGCCCTCGATCGCCTTTAAATTTAGGGATGTGGCCCTCAGTGAAAATGAGTCTGACACCCCTGTACTAAGGTATCACCTGTTTTTGGTCCTGCGGTACATAAATATAATGAACTCTTCTACAACGATGAAAGCAGATCTTAAAGAGAGCTCTCAATAACAAAGAGTTTACAGATGTAATGTTAATTTCCACAACCTGTAAAACACAAGGTTTTTGGTAATCATAACAATCATATGACAGGTTGTTGTTTTTCTTTACACTTCAAAAGACAATACTAAAAATATAGTTTGTATAAATGATATAATAGATATATATGATTTAATGTAATGTTGGTGATATCTCGGTTAACAAGCATGAAGCTAGTACTGGCATGACTTCAATGCATTTCATAAAGGTACAGTATTATTAAAAATATAGTATTGAAATACATTTAATCATGGACAATGCACTGAAAATTTGCAAATACACAATCCTCCACTCAAGGAATCTAAATTAAGTTTTTGTTTACAAGCTGATGCCAATGTATGCTTGTTAGCTAGCTTAGCTAATGCTATAAACATGTGGGTCGATGGACACATAAGCTGGCAGCAGCGTACGTCTGAGTTGTGTGCTTGCGTACTCCCTCACAGCAGGTACTTCACCGATGTTAGAACATACTGAGTATTCTGATACAGACAATTTGTTGTTTAGATTTAATTTAATATTGCAATACTGTAAAAGTCTAGAGTATGTATTATATGTATCATCTGGATTGAGGAAAGTATCAACATACAGTTGATTCCTTCAGCGCTAATAATTCAGTAAATACTTATTAGAATCCGTAGGCATTCTAAATTCCTTTAAGTTACTGATTTTGGAGGTTAGCGTTCAAGTGTTGACGGGTTGGGTCAGTGGAAGTGAAGTATGGTACACTGGTAATAGAGGTTTGTAGCAGTTTTGCATCCAGTTCTTTGAGAATCCAAAAGAAAAAGAAATGATTCTGAGATGATTGGTTGGCAAACTATGTCTAAGTCTAACAGCAATAAATTGAAGCATTTTAACCTGAGGGTCTTACTGACCTGATTTAGACCACCCTTAATCCCCAAGCCAGTACATTATTATTATTATTATTATTTTCATTATTATTATTATTATTATTATTATTATTATTATTATTATTATTATTAGCAGTAGTAGTAGTAGTAGAAGTAGTAGTAGAAGTAGTAGTAGTGGTAGTAGTAGTAGTAGTAGTAGAGTAGTAGTCGTAGTAGTAGTAGACTAGTAGTAGTAGTAGTAGAAGTAGTAGTAGAAGTAGTAGTAGTGGTAGTAGTAGTAGTAGTAGTAGTAGTAGTAGAAGTAGTAGTGGAAGTAGTAGTAGTGGTAGTAGTGGTAGTAGTGGTAGTAGTAGTAGTAGTAGTAGTAGTAGTAGTAGAAGTAGTAGTAGTGGTAGTAGTAGAAGTAGTAGTAGTGGTAGTAGTAGTAGTGGTAGTAGTAGTAGTAGTAGTAGAAGTAGTAGTAGTGGTAGTAGTAGTAGTGGTAGTAGTACTTGAAGTAGTAGTAGTAGAAGTAGTAGAAGTAGTAGAAGTAGTAGTTGTGGTAGTAGTAGAAGTAGTAGTAGTAGTAGAAGTAGTAGTAGTGGTAGTAGTGGTAGTAGTAGTAGAAGTAGTAGTAGTGGAAATAGTAGTAGTGGTAGTAGTGGTAGTAGTAGTAGTGGTAGTAGTAGAAGTAGTAGTAGTGGTAGTAGTAGTAGTGGTAGTAGTAGTAGTAGTAGAAGTAGTGGTAGTGGTAGTAGTAGTAGTGGTAGTAGTAGTAGTAGTGGTAGTAGTAGTAGTAGTAGAAGTAGTAGTAGAAGTAGTAGAAGTAGTAGTTGTGGTAGTAGTAGAAGTAGTAGTAGTAGCAGAAGTAGTAGTAGTGGTAGTAGTGGTAGTAGTAGTAGAAGTAGTAGTAGTGGTAGTAGTAGTAGTAGAAGTAGTAGTGGTAGTAGAAGTAGTAGTTGTGGTAGTAGTAGAAGAAGTAGTAGAAGTAGTAGTTGTGGTAGTAGAAGTAGTAGTAGTAGAAGTAGTAGTAGTGGTAGTAGTGATAGTGGTAGTAGTAGTAGTAGTAGTAGAAGTAGTAGTAGTGGTAGTAGTAGTAGTGGTAGTAGTAGTAGAAGTAGTAGTAGTGGTAGTAGTAGTAGTAGTAGTCGAAGTAGTAGTGGTAGTAGAAGTAGTAGAAGTAGTAGTAGAAGTAGTAGTAGTGGTAGTAGTAGTAGAAGTAGTAGTAGTAGTAGTAGAGGTAGTAGTAGTGGTAGTAGTAGTAGTAGTAGTAGTAGAAGTAGTAGTAGTGGTAGTGGTAGAAGTAGTAGTAGTTGAAGTAGTAGTAGTGGTAGTAGTAGTAGTAGAAGTAGTAGTAGTAGTAGTAGTAGAAGTAGTAGTTGTGGTAGTAGTATTAGTAGTAGTAGAAGTAGTAGTAGTGGTAGTAGTAATAGTAGTAGTAGTAGAAGTAGTAGTAGTGGTAGTAGTAGTAGTAGTAGTTGAAGTAGTAGTAGTGGTAGTAGTAGTAGAAGTAGTAGAAGCAGTAGTTGTGGTAGTAGTAGTGGTAGTAGTAGTTGAAGAAGTAGTAGTGGTAGTAGTAGTAGAAGTAGTAGTGGAAGTAGTAGTAGTGGTAGTAGTGATAGTACTGGTAGTAGTAGTAGTAGTAGTTGAAGTAGTAGTAGTGGTAGTAGTAGAAGTAGTAGAAGTAGTAGTAGTAGTAGTAGAAGTAGTAGTTGTGTTAGTAGTAGTAGAAGTAGTAGTAGTGGTAGTAGTAGTAGTAGTAGAAGTAGTAGTAGTAGTAGAAGTATTAGAAGTAGTAGTTGTGGTAGTAGTAGTAGTAGTAGTAGTAGTAGTAGTAGTATTAGAAGTAGTAGTAGTGGTAGTAGTAGTAGTGGTAGTAGTAGTAGAAGTAGTAGTAGTGGTAGTAGTAGTAGTAGTA
>JBCNYH010000010.1:21150483-21162291 GCA_039654325.1 Tandanus tandanus
ATCCCCACTATCACCGGGTTGTCACTGCTGTCCCCCCAGTGCAGCTAACTGGGTTATCAAAGGCCAGCCATGTCTCTTACTATCTGTGGTGAGAGGCATGTAAAAGAACCATTGCTGACTTTCATAAAATGTACCGTCGTGGGTTGCCGTCAGCGTGTTTCTGCCTGGCGAGATGTTCAGGGTGTATTCTGCCCTCGCCCAGAGTCAGCTGTGATGGGCTCCAGCCTCCCTGCGACCCTAATTAGGATTAAGCGGTTTAGAAAATGAATGAATGAATGAATGAATTATAATTATCATTACAGTGTACTATAATATTGTGTTATAATATATTATCTATATATGTATATATACAACTTTCTGTACAAGCTGTGACATTAATCTGTTTGGATTAGTTTGAGTGCTAAATTTGTGGAACACCGACTCTGATAATAACTGAACAAAGAGTGTAAGAGATATTATAAATCACCCACAACTGGACAAAGAAACTACAGGGGAACAGCTAGCTAGGGATTAAATAAAACACTATCCCATGTGGATAATGCTTGAATCAAAAAGATGGAAAATTACTGTTCGTATCATTGCATTGGTTCACTCACTCACTCACTCACTCACTCACTCACTCACTCACTCACTCACTCACTCACTCATTCATTTGCTTGGACAGCTTAATCCTATTAGGGTCATGGGGAGGCTGGAGCCTATCACAGCCGACACTGGGCAAAGGCATGGTACACCCTGAACAGCTTGCCATACCATCGCAGGGTCAACTCACGCAACCAATCATACTCACACTCATGCCCTGTATGCAGAGGTCACCTGACCTGCTTGTGTAATGGCTAAAATTCCTAAAAATTAACAAAAAAAACCTTGTTTTAGTTTGCTTTTTATGTTCCCATGTAATAGATAGTAGGACAAATATTTGCCTCAGGGTTGGTGGATGTTATTGAACTGAATATTCTCCTCAACAGTCCACCCGTGACCTCTACCTTGACTTCAGCGAATAATTAATAATGAACATGAATGTATAGGATCAATTCTTTCATCCTTAGTAAATGCCTGGTCTGGGTTTGGGTGGTCTAAATTAGGCTACAAGTTTGTTTTCATGTTAGGAAACGGAACCACCGATATTTGTTAAACCATATCAAAGGCAGATCAATAAAATAATAATAGTTTGGGTGGGATTTAGAAAGAAATATTTTTGTTGAAACCAATTATGTACATGAGCGATGGATCTAAGGTTGAGAAAATGTTGAAATTTATAGAATATCCCAACAATGTTGGCATTTCTAGGTTTTATTCATTGTTTCCAAAAACGCAGTCACAGGATTCATCCATACATCCATTATTTATAACACTTATCCATCAGGATCATGGGAAAGTTGGAGCCAATCCCAGCTGAGGGATTACCCTGCGGTGTAGACACTGAACAGATCTCCAGTCCATGACATGGCTAACAGGATTCGCACCTATGGGCAGTTTCGTGTAGCCAGTTGACCTAATCTGCATGTCTCCGGACTTTGCAAGCACAGGGAGAACATGCAAACTACACATGGGAAGACCCTGGTTAGCCATGATGGCCTATTCCAGAACCTTCTTGCTGACAATGTCAACCTTTGTGACGTGACGCTGCCCTATACTGTTAATATTGAATTTTGATAAAATTTAATTCAAACAGCCTCTACTTTGGACTTAAATTGAAAAAAAAACAACAATAATAAATAAATTAAAGAGTTATTTTTGTGTTAAACTGAACACAAATAGGATACAGAGATACATTTTGTCAGATATACTGGAAGGACGTGTTCTGCTGGGGACAGGGCTTGGTCTGAGTTGAAGCTAAAACATGTTAACTGCATGAATAATGATGCTAAATTTAGTACATATGGTATATTTTGGAAAAGTGGAACAACATGCTTTTAGTTATCAATAGCCAGCATGATTTATTGCATTGTTAGCCACACTGGCATTGGATAAAGTGCAGAATCGCTGGGCATACTGGTGATGAAGTCATGTTACACATTGGTCTCCTTCACCGGCATGATTGATAGTCATACAGAGGACAACCCGTCACCCGAGACCCCGAGATCCTGTAAAGCCTCCTTCTTCTCCCCTTTCTCCATATCTGTAGAAGAACCAGGGCTTATCGTAACATCATCTGGCTCTCCAGCATGCTGGCTGTTGGAGCATTCCACCTCTTTGTATTTTCCTGAAGAATCTTTGATGAACATCTCTTTGCAGCATTTCTTCAGTTCAGGGTCGGGGCAGTACAGGTACTCGTACATTGCAGCTGCCAGAATGCCACCAAGAATGGGCCCGACCCAATACACCTACAGGAAAGGGAGACCAAGCCTTCTATTAGATAGCACTGTAAAGTACGCAAGATTAAATCTAGCACCCTGATGGGTTCTTTTGTTTGTGCCAAACCTAACTGGTTTACTAGAAACAGTATCCATCTCAAGAACCTCTAAGAAACAATTTGCCTGCGTATACAATACCGAAGAGGAGCCATTGACCAGTCAATTAGACTAATGTGCATGTCTTTGGACTGTAGGAGGATACCGGACTACTCTGAGGAAACTTACCCAAGCACATGGACATCACACACACTCCACAGAGAGACGCTCTCGCCAAGCCCAGGACTTGAACCCTGGACCTTTTTGCTGCCAGGAGGATGTGCTAACAGCTTCACCGCCATGCTACTCTAATTGTCTAAAAAAAAGCCTAAAAACTAATTCGTCTTCACCCTCGAAGGAAACCCCTAAAGCATACCACAGTGGGGTTTTAAAGATAGCTCCAAGTAGAACTGCTTTAAGATGCAAAAATCCCCCGTAGCTATCTGAAATACTTGGGAAGCTCTTGTTTCTGAGATAGCATGTTCATATTTCCTCTCTGCATATAAAACTTTGCCTTTGTGCCTTTAGCCTTAGCAACTCATAGAATGCAAGGTACCACCGCCATGCACAAAGGGATTATTATTACTTGGCATAGTTATAATGAAATGTCTCCCCCTAGTGGGCATCAAATGAATATTTTGCCCCATGTTAATTTAAAATAGGGATTTTTTCTTTTTTTTTTGGCTGATTGTTTCCACCTGTTCCTGTTGTTTAATTTTGATTAATGCATCTAATACCCTGCTCTGCCCATATCTCACTGAGAACTCACACCATGTAGTTTGTTTCAGGCTGGCTCTCTGTTTTAAAGTCCTCTTATTACAACTCTTGAATCCATCCCAATAAAAGCACTACTAAGTTTATGCGCTTGCAGCCTGCCACAATCTACTCACATAACATGCCAACCTGGGCTACAAATGGATTTTGCAAGCCTCAGCATATTCCGCACAGTGTTTGACACAGTGTTATGTAGCAGACTGAACCCCAGTGGTACTGACAAAGTCACATCTGTCACTGGGAATAAATCACACCATCACTAATTATAGCAGCACACATAGTAACATTCTTAGTTTCTTACACCCATTACATCTGATTACACTGCTATTAGGATGGTCAGTATTGTCCTGGTGTTTATCGCTGTAACTTTAACTATGTAGTAGAATAAAACAATAAAACAACTAGTGCTTAGAAGCTGGTTAGCCATTGGGGCTAGCAATGGATAATCCATAGCAACACTGTTAGGAGAAACATGGAGAAGGTTGTTATGGGTATGGGACCAAGGAGATCAAGGCCATAGTGAATAGATGAAATTTCAACAGTTTTTTTTTTTAAAGATATTCAGAGACGGGGCCTCAAGATTCTCAAGGGGGGAGGGAGTTCCAGGGAGTGAGGGAGCGGCGCTGAAGGTTATATCCCTGATGGACTGCTGTCTCATGTGTGGGACAGAAAGTAGGCCCTTGTCTGTCGACTGCAGAATCTGGAATGGGGTGTAGAAGGTCTGCTAAGTACTGGGAGGGCAAGAGGATGGAGGGATTTGTAGGTGAGGAGGAGGATTTTGACCTTGAGCCAGTGAATGTGTTTTAGGGTGGGGGTAATGTGCTGCTGGAGAATTCTGGCAGCTGAGTTCTACGCATACTACTAACAAACAGGACACCATTGCAATAGCCCAGGCAGGTGATAAGAAAAGTGTGGATAAGAGTTTCAGCAGTGGAGTCAGGGAGTAATGTCCAGAGCCACAAGGTATAACTGGCTAAGTAGAATGTGATGACAGAAAGTTAGCTAACTAGCTACCAAATTATGGTGAATTAACTATAGCCATCATAGATTTTGAAAGGTAGGGTTTTGCGTAAATGCGGCTGGACAGGAAATCTGGTCAAAAAGCAACAGATCATTCCATTGCTTCCACCCAAGCTACATACTATATAGTAGATCATTAGAATCAGAATCAGAATACTTTATTGATCCTGGAGGAAATTGTGTATTACTAGATCTTCTATGCTGGGCATTAATTTTTGTTCTGCCACGGTTTGCACTGGAGATGCAACTAGCAATCAATACAAAGTTCTTCTGACTGACCACCTTAATCTTATGAATAAAAATTTCCATCATGATGGGAGTGGTCTCTTCCAAAATGACCCGCCCTCAACCAGAGGACACACTTCACTAAATGTTTTGATGAAACTAAAAATATCAGCCCAGCTGTAGGAGACTTGGGAGACAACAGCGTTCCGCAATCATTATCTAAACATCAAATAGAAATAGATGTAAAATAGAAAATAAAATAGAAAATAATTAATACACTTTATGTTGTTTTGTTCCTTTAAAGGTACTCGTTCACTAGTGAACAGCTTATGTGTTTTATCTTCCATTAATAATTCCTTTTCCCTGAATACAAAGGTTTCCTGGTGAAACCACCCCAGCTGGGCTTAGTATCGCTTATTCACCTATTTTACATCTTATTTTGGTTCTGTGTCTGTTTACAGTAACAATAACAAGACCATGTGACCAGAGGAACGATCTTGTGAGTACACGATAACTTAGCAGTGCAACACTGGTTCGTCGAAAGTGGAAACGTCTGAGATCAAGTGTCAAGAAATAGAAGAACGCATACGATTTCAAAGGAAATGAAACTAGCGTAGTGCATTATAAGCCCCCCACGCACAGATTACAATGCAACACCTTTGAGGTTACTTAAAACATACCAGCCCTGCGATGGCCTGGCGAGCTGTCCAGGGCGTACTTTGCCCTCGCCAAGAGTCGGCTGAGATGGGTGCCAGCATCCACACGACCCTAATTAGGATTAAGCGGCTCAGAAAATGAATGAATGAAAGAATGAATAAAACATACCGGTCTATTGCCACTTGTGTCAGCCATTTCTGCGTATGTGCATCGGCCGCCATTTTGTTATGATGAAAATTCTGCGCTCATGCATCAAGATGGCGATGTTTACTAATATCTCCGCACCTAGTGCAGGGGTCACCGACACTCACCGTGATGCATTTATTTTCTAGAGATAACACTGAATTTCATCTTTATTTAGTATTCCTGGTAAGAGAATGGGCTCCTTTAACCTCTCACCACTGTGTACTTATAAAAAACAGGGGAATGCAGACTGCCTGGTTTTCACTCTAACAACTTTACCAAGGTTTTACTAGGAATAAAAAATAACTGCTCGGCTTGTTCATACTCTGCTGTTTGTAAAAAAAAAAAAAAAAAAAACCAAATGTTCGACTCTGGGACTGGAGTCATGGCCTGTCACTATGGTCTCAGAGGTACAAGAGTGTGCTTGTTATGTCCCAGTGTTAATTATTTCATCTGCTATTTACCAAGCCCTAGTAGAACCAGCTGCACTGGTGCAATGGAAAAAAAACACTAGCTGTAATTTGAGGCCTCAATGGCTTTCAACTGGTTTATTATCAACCCTCCAATTTGGGTAAAAAAAAAAAGTCCCATGTTGAACATATCCCCAAACATGATTTAGTGCCGAGTTACTTCATCCGTGGTAGGGACAACTGATCAGTATTTAGCTCTTATTCTTCTTTACTTCTGTCGTGAAACTCTACAGAATACAACCATGTCTGGAGTAATGGCTGAGATCACTGGCATCGAACAGAATGAACTGTAATACTGTCATTGTTCGAGAAGTGAACTGGTTACCCTCTGTTCTACTGGCTTCAATAGGATTTGGAAAATCTGTCAACATTTCCTTTGCCTTATATAACCTGGAATCACTAGTGACATTCTGACTGCCTTTTAACTTTACGGAAAGATATAAAGGTAGCGATGCCCTGGAGCACTCAGAGATCGGATTAATTGTTCCTGGCAGGACGTGGATATGTGACCTTATTAGATTACACTTAGTGGTAGTTCCCTGAATTTCCTTACGGCATGATTATGCCTATGGCTAAAGTACATGGGTTCAACTCTAGCATGAAATAGCAAGGGTAAAGTGGCAAGTATTGCATAGTCTTAGAATATCACCAGTGCTAAATCTCAGAGTATGAAAACATGTTCAAGCAAAATGGCTGCTGTTTTTATTGTTGTTGTTTTTCTTACCCAGTGGCTTTCCCAGCTCATTGTGATGACTGCAGGTCCAAAAGAGCGAGCAGGGTTCATGCTGGCTCCAGTGTAAGGAATCTGCAACAGTACACAACTTGAGATATGGTGTGGCATCATGGTACAAGTTATTAGCATGCCAGACATAAAAGGTCATGGTATTGGCTTTTCATTTATTTTGCATTGTAATGGACAGTTATATGAACAAGGTCTCTTTTCCAATTGGAACTCCTATCTGGTAGCGCTGATAGAATGCTGTACAGGGTAAAAGCGCCTGAAATTCAATGAAATTTTTTCTTGCATTGTAAACACATTCCTTACACCTATTTTTATTCCTTCCATACTTCGTGTGAAATGGAAGTCAAGCCTTCTAGACTCTCCTGTTACACGTGAACATATGCATATCTTCATCATCTGGTGGTTTTTACTTGCAACATTTTTGAAGTTGCAATCTGCTGAAATCCATTTGATAGTTCGCATTAGCCAGATTGAAATGGCTGAGTGTGAAATGGTAAGAATAGGCCGTGAATTCATCAGTTCATACAAGGCAAGTTAATGGCAATAATAACAGTATACAGATATTAAACTAACAAATCAGATATAAACTATGAACTCCTGAATAAAATAAATTCAGGCACAAATACAAATCATACGCGCTTCCGTTCATATACATCAATCAAGAGTCCGATCGTACATCAAAAGGAAAGAATGCCGCGCAGAAAATGACGTCATATGCAAATTAGTTCCATATTATTGATGAAAACAAGGGGTGACCATGTGACTTTTGTTATTGGTCATTTTTTATTTTCTACCCAAAATCATGATCATGAAACAGCACATTTTATTAGGAACAGATATATACTATAAACATGCAACTTTTTATTTCCTTTAAGGCTGTGACGTTACTGCAGCTCCTCATCGAGGTTTTGGAAACAATATAAACTCATTTACAAAATCAAATAAGCTACCTAACTGTATTTCCCACCAGGCAGTTCTGCCTTCTCTTAAGTGTCTGAATTGGCAAACTCAATCTAAATAACTAAATAATGCTTTTAGGCTGGCAGTGTGCAAGTCTAAATTCGTTTAAACATTTACTGCGAAGGAAAAGACCTAAAGAAAGAAGGTGAAGGAGAAACACAGCTACATGTTTGATAGAGCTGTACTATCACTAGGCAGGGCGCTGAGTAAACTCCATAGAGAATTTACTTTGGGAGTCAGTTGCTAAGGTCACACCATCTGTTCAGGTAACACCAGGAGATGTCAGAGGCTTCCACTGAGCTCCGATGTTTTTTGTTTTTGTTTTTTTTCCCTCCTCGAAGTTACTGAACGGTCCGCTGAAATATTTTGTTGTAAGTTTACTTAATTTTTAATAACAGACAACCCTTCACATCTAGATCTGTCCACAGAGTCAACGTAAACTTATTGGCTCCAAATAAAAATGTACTCTATGTTGTTAGTAACTATTCAGTTTAGGTTTTAATCCAAGATTTCACTTGTACTCATTTGCCGAACCGCTTAATCTTTCTAGCGTCACTGGAGGACTGGAGCCTATCTCAGCCGTCTTTGGGAGAACCCGGGGTACACCCTGGACAGTTTACCAGAGTGTCGCAGAGCCAACACACACAACCATTCACACTCACACCTAGGAGCAATTCGAAACAGCCAGTTGGACTGTGAGAGGAAACCAGAGTGCCTGAAGGAAACCCACACAAACAGAACAGAAACAGAAACGCCTGAGCCTGGGACTTGAACCCAGGACCTTCTCGCTGTGAGGCAAGAAACTTCAAACCTGCTTTTTTTTAACTGGTTGATGAAATGTATCAGCTGAATTTGGGTCCAAAGAGCGACCAACATTGAAATGTTATGTTGACTAACCGCAAAGAGATGGCCGATGACTACAGCGATACCGATGGCGAGGCTGGCGGAACCTTTAAGATCGTTCCGCTTGGTGTCGCAGGTAGCAAACACGGTGAAGACGAGTTGAAATGTGATCAGGAGCTCCACAACCAGAGCGTGACCTACTGAGATACGTGAGTTCACCTGAAGAAAGACAGACAGGAAGAGGTTCACAGGCATGTAGTACATACTCAAATCAGATCAACGGACTGACCTTATAGAGATACAGTGTTTAGTCAATGTTTCTCAATCTGAACTCATCCTGCTGTTTGTTCACATTAGCAGGTAACAAGTTACTTATGCTTGTAGTTTGTGTCTTGGGGAGTAATGTTCAATTATATAGAAGGTAATTGAAGATAGAAATAAAACTAGGGAACTGACAAAACCTCAGACCACACATGCCAATAGGATTGGTCTGAGGAACCATGAATTGAGCCAACCGCTTTACTAGTTCTTACAGAATTTGCATAAAATTTAGAAAATTTCAGTTCAAATGTTTTTGATGAGTGATTAACTGTTGGATGCTAGTGTGATTTCAAGATAATATGGAACACTGAAACCTTTAAGCCTTACAGCCACTGGATAATACACTACCTGCCCCACCCCCAAAAAAATAAATTCCTCAGTAATGTTTCATCGGACCACCTTCAACCTTGATTACAGCATGTAATCCCCATGCAGTTGTTGCTTCAGTTGTTCAAGTCGAGGCTCAGCAACATTTATTCATTCATTCATTTGCTGAACCGCTTAATCCTACTAGAGTGGAGCCTATCTCAGCTGACTCTGGGCAAAGGTCATCACAGGGCAACACACACACACAACTATTCCCACTCACACCTAGGGGCAATTTGCCTAATGTGCACGTCTTTAGACTGTAGGAGGAAACTGGAGCACCCAGAGAAAACCCATGCAAACTACACAGAAAAGCATCCTTGCCAAACCCGGGACTTGAACCCCGGACCATCTTGCTGTGAGGTGGACATGCTAACCATTACGCCACCATGCCGCCTTTCAGCAACATTAATGTGGCAATGAAATGAAGTCAGCTGATGTCCTGAATTTACTGAATGAGCAGGTTATCCCATCAATGCACTTTTTCTCCCCTGATGGTACGGATAAAAAAATGGGGCTCAAATAATGAAAGAGTGGTTCAGGGAGCACGAGGAATCATTTTCACACATGCACTGGCACCCCTGAGTCTTGACCTTAACCCTATTGAAAGTCTTTGGGATGTGCTGGAGAAGACTTCATGGAGTGGTTTCCCCAGTTTTCCCCATTATCAATTCAAGACCTCGGTGAAAAAGTGAAATTGAAAAAAAAAAAAGGAAATAAATGTTATGATGCTGCTTAAGTTTGCTGAAACAATGCCATGGCGATTTTGTGCTGTAATTAAGAGTAACGGTGGTCCAACAGAATATTAAAGGGCGGGGCTTTTTTTTGGCTGGGCAGTAAATAAAAAAAAATCACTAATTAATACTAAACCATGCTGAAAAACTCTAAAGCACATCTTACTGCTGTAACACCAAAACTGCCTTGAACAGCACTTGGAGTGACCAGGAAGAGAATCCCTGCACCGGTGATGGCGCCCAAACACTGTGCAAGTACATAAAACAAGGCCTTGGCAAGACTCAGCTTTCTGCTGACCAGCATGGCAGCAGTGACAGCTGGGTTTATGTGGCCTCCACTGATATGAGCGAAACACTGCACCATGGTAGCAATGCTCAACCCAAAACAGAGCGAAATGAGCACCAGGTCAGCAGGTGGAGGGTCCTTCTTGTCTGACGCCCAGTTGATGGTTGAGCCGAGACCGATAAGTACAAAGATTAGCGTGGCTAAGAATTCTCCAGAGACTGCACGCCAGAACGTCTTCGTCCAAATGCCTTTAAAAGCTGCCATGATGCCCTCACATCTGCACAGTCGTGGACACCTGAAGGAAAAAAAAAAATCAAGCCACTGTTCAGGTCGTACATCAACGTTGAACACTGCGGTTATCTGGTGGCAGCCAGCGGAGATCGGATTTCTCTTCCTGAGGCTTGATTCTAATCGTACTTCTTCAGCTCATTTATTTAAAAGTGAAATTGAAATATTTAGACGTGCTCTCTAATCACTATGTCCCTGATTGAGTTGTGCTGATGTTTATCCTTATTACGGATTTTGCCTCTTCCTGGATCATCAAGTCACCATCAATTATAAAAGAGTGTGATGGTAAACTATGGTGAACTATTAATGACTCCATTATCATTATTTTACCTTTAGTAAGCAGAAAACCTGAAGCCTTAACATTTATTCTTTCATTCAACCATTTTGGGTTGCAGGGAGGCTGGAGCCTATCTCAACTAACTCTGGGCGAAGAAAGGGTACACCCTGAACAGCTCACCAATCTATCACAGGGCAACACACAACCATTCACACCCACACTCACTCCTAGGCTCAATTTGGAACAGCCAATTAGCCTAATGTGCATGTCTTTGGACTGGAGGAAACCAGAGTACCTGGAGGAAACCCACACAAACACTGGGGGAACATGCGAACTCTACACAAAAATGCCCTCGCCGAACCCAGGACCTTCTTGCTGTGAGGTGGAAGTGCTAAAGACTACGCCACCGTGCCGCCCCAAAGCTCAAACATCTTGTACTTAAATATCTAAATATAATTCAATCCTAAATCTTTACACAGCCAACTGAACCTCCCTTTTATGACCTTTTATGGCCTTGTACATGATAACTCACATCTCCCAGTGCCTGATGAAATAAACGCGGGTACGTCAAAAAGTTCTCGGCATCACCCACAAAAAATAATCACAGGAGCACAATTGGTCTTCCATAATATTTTAACAATGTCTCCTTTAACTTTAGTGCACTTGGTTCAGCCATGTTCAAGCTTCACCATCACTTCGATGCAGAAGGTGTGACCTTGAGCCTCCAGATGCTCCTCAGCAGCACGACTGACTTCATCACCACTCTGAAGATGGCGACCACGCACGTGGGACTTCAGTTTGGGAAACACAGAGACGTCAGGCGGGGCAGGTCGGGGAAATAAGGTGCATGGGCCAACAGTCTCAAAGCCACATCTCGCTGCTTCTGAAACTGTCACCTGTGCTGTGTGCTTGAGCGCACTGTCCTGGAGAAACAGTTCACCAGCTTCTCTGATTGATTCAAAAATTTCCTCTTTACGGTAATTGAAGGCTCTATAGAATACAGTTATATCCCAAAATGTTAGTTATGCTGCTTGTTTCCAGGTGAGGCCAAGAACATTTTGAAGAATGTACCCTCATATATGGGTGCTATCTCTTAAAGAAGAATATACAAATGCACTGTACACAGATGGAATGCATTGTAGTTTGAGCTCCAGCAATCTTATTTTTTAGTAGTATTATTTATTATTATTATTATTATTATTCATTCATTCATTCATTTTCTTCCGCTTCTTCCGGGGTCGGGTCGCGGGGGCAGCAGCCTAAGCAGTG
>JBCNYH010000010.1:21163309-21177664 GCA_039654325.1 Tandanus tandanus
ACACACACACACACACACACACACACACTCACACACACACACACACACACACACACACACACACACACACACACACTTATTCACACTAGGGGCAAATTGGAACAGGCAATGAGCCTAATGTGCATGTCTTGGACTGTGGAAAGAAACCGGAATACACAGTGGAAACCCATGCAAGCATAGGGAGAACATGCAAACAAGCCCGAGACTTGAACCCAAGACCTTCTTTCTGTGAGGCGGACGTGCTAACCACTACACCACCATGCCGACTATATATATATACAACCATGGAAAAAATTAGGAGACCACTTATAATGGGAATATCCATTACAAGTGGTCTCTTAATATTCTTAATATTCTTAATATTTCTGATTTATCTTCATTTTGTTAAGTGTATAATCATCACTTCATCACTGTATCTTTTAAAGACTTCACTCGCTAAACCATTCCATATGGTTTGAAGTTCATTCATACTATGCAAAGTCAAAAAAAATAATAATAATAATTTGCGACACCTTTCAATTTTTCTGAAAAATTGGTATTCATTGCCTACAGTAGCATTGTTCAATACATTTTCACCAAAAAATTATAGAGAAGTAATTTTGACTTCTTTTTATTAGGAGCCCTTTTAGACAAAAGTAGTGGTGAATAATCTTCACTGCACTCTACTGTACATCACTGTATATTATATGGAAACATAAAGTAACGCAAACAAAAATTAGATTTTTAAGTTGTTGTTTATTTATTTTTTTTTATTTCAAAGTGTGACAGTGAAGCCTAGTCCTAATGATCATGACACACTGAGCGTCTGTCTTTTGATTTAAGCATTATCCACTCGGGATAATGCTGTTTAATTCCCTGGTAGCAGACCAATCAGATCATGCTGTTCCCTTGCATATATATTAATTATCTTTAGGTTTTGGCACCTGATTTAATTCATTAACACCTCCTCCCTGAGTCAGCATGAACATGTTAGAGCAGAAAACATGCTGAGATGTGTGATGTAGAGAGGATCTAGTGCACTGGTGCACCCTTCATCTGCTTTACTGCTGTTTCTACACTGTTTAAATGTCACATCTGCCAAGGACGACAGGCTTTGTTTTGGGTTTGTGTGACTTTCATCTGATAACAGAAGTGTTTGTTCGGTTTAGCACAAGCAAAGAGTTTCCTCTGTAATCTTCCAGAGTTATTGAAGAAAAAATAAAAAAAAGGAAGAAAGAAAGAAAGAAAGAAAGAAAGAAGGATATGAGGAAGGAAGAAAATATGTGTGAAGAAAGAAAAACAAAAGGAAACAAGAAAAAGTAAATGAATGAATGGAAGAAATAAATGGAGAAAGGAAGGAAAAAAAGAAAGAAAATAAGAAAGAAAGATGGAATGAAATCTATACATGAAGAAAGCCAAAATGAAAGAAACAAAGTCAGTAAATTAGAGAGAGAGAGAGAGAGAGAGAATGGGAGATAAAAGAAAGAGAGAGAGATAAAGAAACAGAGAGAAAAAAGAGAGAAAGAAAGAAGGATATGTGGAAGGAAGAAAATATGTGTTAAGAAAGAAAAACAAAAATAAACACGAAAAATTAAATGAATGGAAGAAATAAATGAAGGAAGGAAGGAAGGAAAGAAAGAAAAAAAGAAAGAAAGAAGGAAGGAATGAAATATATACATGAAAAAGCCAAAATGAAAGAAACAAAGTCAGTAAATGACTGACTTTTAGATAGTCATAGAGAGAGAGAAAATGAAAGAAAAAAGAAAGAGATAGAGATAAAGAAACAGAGAGATAAATGAAAGAAAGAGGAAAAGAGAAAGAGAGAGAAAGAGAGAGAGAAATAAAAAATAAAGAGAGAATAGAGAGAGAGAAAGAGAGAGAAAGAAAGAAAGAAAGAGAGAGAAATACATAAAAAAGAGAGAGAGAAAAAAACAGGGAGAAAAAGAAAGAAAGAGAAAGAAAGAAAAAAGATAGAGAGAGAGAAAGAAAGAGAGACAGGAAGAAAGAAAGAAAGAAAGAAAGAAAGTAAAAAGTCAAGCAAACAATTACAAAGACCAACATAAATAAATGAAGAAAATTAAAAAGCAAATTAAAATGTGAGGAAACATAAAAAAGAAAAAGCAAAAGGAAGGAAAGAAAGTACTAGGTGACTGACAGAGTGAATTAAAAGAGTTGTGTTGAAGGTAACGCACGTGTCTGTGGTACACCAGGGGAGTGGATTAACTTTATTAAATATTATCGTGCATCTGGTTTATCTCCCAGAGTTCCACTGACATTCACGGGTGTTTGTTCTGGGTTTGTTGATTTGGGGTTTATCAGGAGCAGCCGGTGTAAAGGGGCCAGCAAATGGGGCAATATTCCACAGGCTGGAGGAGTAACGTCCTGTGCTGTTACTTCATGAACTGTATATATTTCCTTTCAGTTCATCATTTATAAACTTTTATCAAAAATGCTTGTGATGAAGGAATTACCATAAAAGCACTGAAGCGCAGTTTCCAAGCACCACGGGATTTGAGTAAATCTTCATGAATTAAAAATGAGCGATGTGTTTGGGATGTACCAGATATTGCAGAGTAAAGACAAAGCCCTAAGGAATATTAAATCACCAGATAAACATATCCGGTAATATTATATCCTTTACAAAAAAATTAAAGCCTATAACATAAGGCACATAAGTTTGGCGTAGTGGTTAGCACGTCCGCCTCGCAGCATTAAGGTCCTGGGTTTGGGTCCCCACCTCAGTTGTTTCTGTGCGGCGTTTGCCTGTTCTCCCTATGCTTGTGTGGGTTTCCTCCAGGTACTCCGGTTTCCTCCTACAGCACAAAGACATGCATATTAGGCTAAGTGGCTGTTCCAAATTGCCCCAGGTGTGAGTGTAACTGTGAATGGTTGTCTGTGTGTTGCCCAGCGATGGTCAGGCAAGTTGTTCAGAGTGTACCCTGCCTTTGCCCAAAAGTTTGCTAGAATGAGCTCAAACCTTATTAGAGGATTAAAGGGTTCAGCAAATGAGTGCTTAGCACGTCCGCCTCACAGCAAGAAGGTCCTGGGTTCAAGTCCTGGGCTTGGGCGTTTCTGTGTGGAGTTTGCATGTTCTCCCCGTGTTTGTGTGGGTTTCCTCTAGATACTCCGGTTTCCTCCTACAGTCCAATGTCTTGCACATTAAGCTAATTGGCTGTTCCAAATTGCCCCCAGGTGTGGATGAGAGCGTGAATGGTTGTGTGTTGGCCTTACAATGTTCTGGCGAGCTGCTCAGGGTGCACCCCGCCTTCGCCCAATATCATCTGAGATAGGCTCCAGCCTCCCCGTGACCTTAGTAGAATTTAGAGGCTTGGCAAATGAGTGAGGGAGTGAGGAGGATGCCCCAAAGGGTTAATTTTCTCTGGTTGTATTTTACTATTCTTTATTATAGTGAAGGTTTACCACAGTGGTTGAGTAGCAACCATAAAAACATAGACATTTAGGCCTTAATAATGTCCCATAATCTGTTCGGTGGTTCCATAAAGGTCAGTTATGAGTCATAAGCTTCCATAAGATGTCTCTGTGAGAAGAAAACACTCAGTTGACTCCATCTGGGAAAATCTAGCCCATCAATGCTAGTTTTTGCAATAAAAACTCTCAAACCCACCGAATGATGACTTTTGTGAAGGAAGAAAACGGCAAAGTCTGGGAAAGTCTGGTTTCTCTGACTGCTAAACCTCTTCCCTGGGTTTACTTCCACCACTAAGGAACCCACTGTTGTATTGATGTTATTTGGTTGGTGAGCTTCCTTTCTACAGTGTATCGATGTATCAACACAGTGTTCATCCACACAGTGTAACCAGGTCAGATTCCTGAGACTTTGGCCAAGGTCAGATTTCAGTGTTTATCTCAATGAAGAGTGAGGGTTGGACTCCGCCAAGGCTGTCCTTTGTCACCGGTTCTGTTCATACTTTTTAGGCACAGCCGAGGCATTGAGTGGTTCTGGTTTGGTGGCCATAGGATCTCGTCTCTGCTTTTTGCGGATGATGGGCTTCATCAAGCTGGGACCTCCAGCTATCGCAGGCGCGATTCGCAGCTGAGTGTAAAGTAGCCGGGATGAGAATCAGCACCTCCAAGTCCGAGGCCATGGTTCTCAGCCTGAAAAGGGTGGAATTCACCCTCCGGGTAGGAAACGAGGTCCTGCCCCAAGTGGAGGAGTTCAAGTGTCTCGGGGTCTTATTCACGAGTGAGGGAAGGATAGAGTGGGAGATCAACAAGCAGATCGGTGCAGCCTCTGCAGTGCAGTGCAGTGCAGTCTGTCGTGGTGAAGAGGGAGCTGAGCTGGAAGGCAAAGCTCTCAATTTACCGTTTACGTTCCTACCCTCACCTATGGTCACGAGCTTTGGGTAGTGACCGAAAGAACGAGATCGTGAATACAAGCGGCTGAAATGAGCTTCCTTTGTAGGGTGGCAGGGCTCTTTCTCAGAGATAGGGTGAGAAGTTCATTCATCCAGGAGGAGCTCGGAGTAGAACCGCTGCTCCTCCGCCTTGAGAGGAGCCAGTTGAGGTGGCTCGGGCATCTGATTAGAATGCCTCCTGAACGCCTCCCTGGTGCGGTGTATCTGGCATGTCCAACCGGGAAGATACCCCAGGCTCGACCCAGAACACACTGGAGGGACTGTGTCTCTCAGCTGGTCTGGGAATGCCTTGGCGTCCCCCCGGAAGAGCTGGAGGAAGTGGCTGGGGAGAGGGAAGTCTGAACCTCACTGCTTAGGCTGCTGCCCTCGCGAAGAAGATGAAGATGAAGATATCTCAGTGAATATTAGAGATAATCTGAAATTTAAAGCAAAAGTTCCCTGGACTACCTCCCTCCCTCCCTCCCTCCTTCCCTCACTCACTTACTTTGGGGCGTCCAAGATCCTTATTTTTTTTACTTTTAGAGGTTTTCTTGAGTAGAACTGGCTCTATCTAGAAGTGTTTACCATGTGAAGACCTCTTGAGGAACGTTTTAATCTTAGAATAGCTCTGCCACTAGGTCAGTATAGGGGCTGCGTCCATCAAAATACAGTATGTTGTGACATGAAGTGTGTCTCATTAATTTATTTTCAGGTAGGTCGCATGAAACTCGAGAATAAGGCCTCTATGCTGACATGAGGAGAAACTTGGGAAACTTTACACGGACAGGAACCCGAGTTCAGGACAGAACCGTTGAGTATTTCTCATTAACTGAAAGAAGTCCCCAAAATCTATGAGCTTGTCACAAATCATTTCCAACAGCAGGCATTATTTTTTTGCTGACGTAGTGCCAGCTGTAAATAATGTTATGATGCAATTACCCAGTGACCACTAGCTGATGAGAGACAGCCAGGAACAAGCATTTCTGACTAGTGTGGGTGGATGTAAATATAATGTACTCCTTTTTAGTCAATCTCGGTCTACTTTAAATTGCCCAGCTAGTGCATCTGAAACTATGTGGCAGTTTGATGAGACCAAGAGACCATGGTAGAACTTTCTGGGCATAATATTTACCACTTATTCACCAGAAGTAAGGTAGAAATCACTGAATAGTCCCCAAGACAGAATATCAAGTAACTAACGCCACCTTTTTAAGCTCATTCAGAGTTTTAGTATATATTATGTGGAAACATAAAGAAAAGCAAACTAAAACGAGATTTGTAAAGTTTATTATTACATATTTTAACCATGACACAGGCAGGTCAGGTGTGCTCTGGTCACTCCGCAAGCATAAGCATTGTGTAGCTAACATTGTCTTTTGAACTCATTCAAAGTTTTAGTGGCAAACCGTGAGTGTCCGTCATTTTGATTTAGGCATTTTCTGCTCAGGATGATGATCTGTCAATCTCCAGATAGTTGACCAATCAGGTTGCGCCGTTCCCTTATAGTACGCACTAATGTTTGGTGCAAAAACAAAATGTCTTCTACCCTAAATTGGACTTTATCCTTAGAACATAAACTTTCATTATGTCAGGTCAAGCCAGGCATAGGGCCTGCTACAAATAACACTGTAACCCAGTACAACCTGCCGCATGGACGAGTTGTCGGCGTCTAAACCAGCTTTGAGGAGTGTGAATGGTTGTGTGAGTGTTGGCTCTGTGATTTCCTGTTGTGCCCAGCAAGACGTGGACGTCAGAAATCCACGACCTATCAAACAACAATCAACCCCCACAAGGCCGAATTAATACAAAAGGAAATCTCCTACATGCTGGAGAACGACATCATCAAGCCAAGCAAGAGCGACTGGGCTTCACCTTGTGTCTCGGTTCCTGAACGGACTACACTAAAACCCGGACAACCATGAACATCTCAGCAAGAACATTGCTGCAAGATCCAAGATTCTACTCACCGCAAGCTGTCTCCAATCTTCGCCTCTCATCTCCTACACTCAGAGCTGTTTAGAGTGTATCCCGCCTTCTCCCAGTGTCTCCCTGAGGTAGGCTATAGCTGTCTTGTGACCCTAGTAGGATTAGGAGGTTCAGCAAATGAGTAAGTGAGTGAGAAAAGAGTGGAATATAATTCATTCATTAATTTTTTTCCTAATTAGGGGTCGCGGGGAGGCTGGCGCCCATCTCAGCCAACTCTGGGCGAGGGCAGGGTACACCCTGGACAGCTCGGCAGGCCTTGCAGGGCTAACAGACATAACACCATTCATACTCACACCTAGAGGTGATTTGGAACTGCAAGTCATCCTACTGTGCATGTTTTTGGACTGTGGGAGGAAACCCATGCAAGCACAGTAAGGACAAGCAAACTCCACACAGAAACACCCAAGCCCGGTAATCGAACCCAGGACCTTTTTGCTGTGAGGCAGACGTGCTAACCACTGCACCACCGTGCCGCCCTGGAGTAAAATTATCAAATTAATACTATGTTAGTAGAATCTTACCCCCACGCCAGCCCCCAACAAACTGAGTGCTGTATCACAAGCAAACGATCCTTTAACAATGAATCCTTCCACTGCTTGATTATTTTTTTTTACTCCCACATTCTATTCATCAAATATAAAGTTAAAGATGACAAAAGAACAACAGTCCATAACAATACTTTATAAGGGATGGGTGATTTTCTATACATTAGCATCAGTTTTAGGCATCTGTAGTTGATGGCGCTTCCTGGTTTTGCTGAAGTGGCATCGGGGCATTTAGCGGTGGCAGCATGGCCCTAAAAAGAAGAATTGAAAAGGTAGAAGGCACAGCTTGTTCCTTCTCTTTTGACGAACGGTCAGTGACAGGGCTGATAAGTAGAGTAGACTCTGCCAATGATAACTCATCAGGCTCGCTTCTGAGAACGTATCTACTCTGAGCTTGTGTCAGATTTCTGTGGCACTTCTTGATGTTCTCTCTTTTTTTTTAAGTATTGCTCCTAGATGCCAATCCCGCTGTAGATCAGACTGTATCCAGAGTCGGAGTACCTTGACACCACCATGAGCCACTATCTGCTGTCTGGACAAGTAGAAAGGCATAGATGGTGAATTGTTCATATATGTCACTGTCATGGTAGCATTGAAGCATTTAACTGCCAACTTGTCTAGAACTGTCTGGGGAGATGCTGTTGTATCTGCATGGCACACATGGATGAGGTTTAAAACAGCCACATACTTCCATACCTTTTATAAATCTTTGGCAGCACCATGGACCGTGGCAAAAAATATGACGGACCCTGGGCATGCACCTTCGGACACACCCCTGCGACCTCTTCCCAGTTGGAACAGCAGTCTCGATCGTGTCATCTCTGCTTATGGCCAGAAACATAGCCATGGTATTAGTGTGCGCTGGTTTAAACACCTGGAACAATAAGCCAGAATAACAGTAATATGACTAATAGTGCTATTCATATACCTGTCACATCATATACATTATATCCCACTGAATTCCATACTGAGTTTGAGAGTTTGTTTCATTACAACCTTTACAGTCATCTTTTTTATGCCTTTAAATAATGCATTATATATATATTACACTCTCACGCACTCATTCGCTAAACTGCTTAACATTACTATTAGGGTCGCGGGGTGGCTGGAGCCTATCTCAGCCAACACTGGGTGAAGGAGGTGCACCCTAAACAGCTCTCCTGACCATCGCATGACCAACACAACCATTCACACTCACACCTAGGGGCAATTTGGAACATCTAGTTAGCCTCATGTGCATGTCATTGGACTGTGGGGGGAACCTGGAGTACCTGGAGGAAACCCTTGCAAGCACCTTCTTGCTGTGAGGTGGACGTGATAACCACCGCGCCATCATGCCGCTCATAAATATATCAGTGTATCCATATAATGTATGTTATAAAACCATGATATGCTACTGTATGTTTGCTAAAAGTCACCAACATACATAAGGAATTAAACACTTTTATAGGAAAACTCGAGGGGCACTCGGAGAGCGCAAACCTCCGCCAATCTGGAAAAAAAAAGTACACAGCACCCTCTGCTGGACCTGCTGTAATACCACACTTCATGTCCTTTCTCACAATGTTAAAGAATCTCTAAAGAAATTCATATCATCTGCAGAATCTAACGGAGTGTTTCTTGGGTCATACTCCACAATTCCAAAAACCAATCGCAACCTGTTTTTGCATAAAAGTTGCTAATAAACAACCAAACAAACCAACAGTGACAAAAACGTCCTTTTTAGTAAAGGTAATTATATATTTTGAGACTGATAAAAGTACACTGCCTAGCCAAAAAAAAAAGTCACACACTCTAAATTTTTGCCTTTTTAGTGCATAATCTCCATGGCATTGTTGCTCCAGTTGGTCTGGTTGAGGCTCAGCAACATTAATGTGGCAATAAAATGAAATCACCTGATGATCTGAATGTACTGAATGAGCAGGTTATCGCATCAATCTTCCCTGATGGTCTCAAATAATGAGCGAGTAGTTCAGGGGGCATGAGGAATCATTTTCACATATGTATTGGCACCCCAGAGTCCTGACCTTAACCCTATTGGAAGCTTTTGGGATGTGCTGGAGAAGACTTTATGGAGTGGTTAGATTTTCCCTCATCAGTTCAAGATGTTGGTGAAAAACTCTGGATGAAATGGTTTGAGAACAAAAAGACTTTACGAAACTTACGAAAGGCGATTAGCTTTTTTGGCCAAACATCCGCAAATCAATCGCAAATTACTCGCAATTTGTCGCAAATCGTTGCGCTATTTTCTCGCAACTTTTGTGTGAACTACATACAGTATGCTCGCATGTGGAGTCGCGAAACATCATGACGTAAATTTTTAAATTTGCAAAAAAATGACAGAAAAATGTATTCGCGTCAGTCACTTTTCCGTTGCAGCTGTAGTGTGATCACCTCTAAGGCAGTCCAACAAAATATTAGAGGAAAGGGCTTTTTTTTGGCCAAGCAGTGTATCTATTCACATCAGGTAACTCTGTTGGGCGTTTATACCCGAGCCTAGAGGCTCACCAGGCCAGTGCTTATCCCAGTTTCTGTAGCGTGAAGTGACTAGGAGTTCAACTCCTCCAGGATGGGACACTAATCCTTCACAGGTTACCTTCTCAGTATTTTTACTGCTACCCATTTATACTGCTGGCTGGACGGAGGCACACTTGTCTTTAAGACCTTACCCAGGGGTCTAACTGTAATTATTAACATCAGCACTGCTGCTAAATATTTTCCTGTAACAGTATAGGTATGAGTTGCATTATTTAAGCATATCCAAACAAAAAGGCCCAAACCTTTCCTCCAGTTATAGAAACACTAAAAATGCTCCATGGCAGGAGCAATGGATCATCGTAAGAATCACCAGACACTGTAAAGAGTCTATCCGGTCATGCTTGATTGGAGCAGAGCTCTCCTCCTCATTAGGACCTGCACGCTCAGCTCCTCAATGTCCCGCAGAGAGCTGAACTCGGACTCGCTGCATTAGCCGTCTACCTGACATCAGGCCAAAAGTACTACGTGCTTTCCAAAGGCAGCACATAAAAGCTAGAAGCGAGCTTGAGTTTTATTGAAGAAAATGAAGGAGATGGGACTGTCATCTCACTGAAACACACTGTGGCAGCCTTCCTTTCCAGGAACTGGTCATCTGACTGAAATAACAGGCTGAGGCTTGTCAGATTTGATCACTCTGGTAGTGCGGGGGATGATGATCTCTCTGTCTCTCTCTCTTTCTCTCTCTCTCTCTCTCTCTCTCTCTCTCTCGCTCTCTTTATTTTGCTCTCTCTCTCACTCTCTCTCTCTCTATCTCTTTCTCTCTCTCTCTCTCATACACACACACACAAGATTCTCAAAGATACTTGAGTTTAGGGATGAAAACAGTATGAAAAGGCACATTCCACAGTTAACCTCATTAGTTTCCAGCTCAGAGAAGCTTCACAATTCACATATCTGCTCGTCAAGTCTTTTTATAACCACACTTAGGGACAACAAGTGGCTCCTCCAGCCGCAGATTTTCTAACATTTTGATGGTGTGAAACTTCTGAACTTCTGACGTAAAAAAAACTAAGAGCTTACTCACACGTAAGCGATATAGCCGCGAAATAGCGTGACGTTGCTTTCGGTTGGTTTCCGACGAAAATACTGCCATTATGCTCGAAATTAGTCTCTTTGAAAACCTTCAAATATGTAATCATATCTATTACGAGTAATTCTAAATTCGTAGCAATATTTTGCGCAGGTCCGAAATTTTTCACCAAGACCGCAAATACGGATCATTTACCTCGAATTCAACCGACAATTTCCAAAAAAGTTGCAAATTCTAGTACGAATTAATTCGGTTCCCTTCGAAATAAAATGTGCTTGTACTTTCGGACGCTATTGCTTACGTGTGAGTCAGGCTACACAGGGTAGCTGTGGCGAATTTGTATTACTAGCTATTTAAACGCATGACGTATCACATATGACATCAGTGGCTCCTTCCGGCAACATCAGTCCATGCCTGTTTTTAAAAGTGTGTGCGAGGGCAACGACTCCAGGCATGCTCAGAAACATGGTGCATTTCTGATTCTGGTTGTTCAAGCCTGGTAGTGACGCGAACTCTTTGGATGGCGGAAAACATTTTTTTGTGTTCCTAAACCAACTGACGACAGAAGAGACCGATTTGGCAAGACGTTAGCTGCATAAGCCATTTTGGATTTACCGTCACACTCATCTCTGGCAGCATTCTTGTCCTCAGAGTCACTAGAATGTCTCCACAAGACTCCTCCCTCTCTGGTTCAAATAGGTAACCATTTACACCCATTTCCTCCAAATTGCTGCCATAGTTGCTTCTTGAACACCTTTTTTATCACCTAAAATGTGGCTAGCTGAATAGATCTGCTTGTTTACTTGCGCTGGACAACCCCGCCCAACGAGTTCACGTCACTTAGCGACTGCTAACCATTGGTTCAGCCCCTGCTAGTAATCCACGAGATAAAAATTCTCCTTAATTTTTTTGAAGAAAGGTACAAACACTGGCCACACCCCTAACCTGAACTCTTCTCGCACTCTCACAGTAAAAAAAAAAAAAAAACGCTGTGAATTGGGCGCATTGACAAGGTGCGTGACTTTCAATCCGGAGATCGCAAGTTTGAATCCAGGTTGATGCCACAGCCATCCGTGACCGGGAGTCCATGGGAGCTAATTGGCCGAGCTCTCATAGGGATCACCAGCAAATCATGGGCGTCTGTGAGCTCATTCGTACGAGGGGGCGGATAGCGCTTTTCCTCCGAGTGTGTTAGGCCGCGCCAAAATACGCATGCACAGCAGTTCGAAAACAGGCGGGTGGCAGCATCGCATGTCACGGAGGGGGCACGTGCATGCTTACACCCCTCCCTGGTCAGTGGTGGACGTGTGACAGGGAAGGCAATACTTGACGGGTGGGAATTGGATATGACTAAAAAATTAGGGGAGAAAATGGGAAACAATTAAATATGTATGTATTAATAAAATAAAAAAAAGCTGTGAATTATTGACATTTTATTATCTGTTCTAAACTCTCCTTTTTTCTTTTCTCTGTCCTTCAATCTCTCTCTTTCTCTCTCCGTGTCTCTCAGTGTCTCTTCTCACCTTTCTTTCTTCCCATGGGTCTCTGGAATGGCATTTCTGCCCTCTCTACTCAAAGGGGCACCAAATCTAAAGTCATCTCAGTGTGAATTATTTACTGGTATAGAAATGTTCTATACCACTATATAATGTTCTATCAGATATAGATCTGGGTGGGAAAAAAAAAAACCCCAAAGAAACTTTTGCTTGTATTTTTGTAAACAGCAAATGGAAATGCCAAAAAGAACAGCTGTCCCAATCCCCCCCCCCCCGCTTGATCACAGCAGTCTTGCCTCTGCAGAAGGCCACCGGATGTCACTGTGGAACTGTTCCACGAAAAAATGATTAGTGGTGTTTATTAAGATATAAATGTCTGACAAACACACATCTTTGAAATCGCTTTCTCGGAAACAGCGGACGATATTCCTGGCAAGAAACCCAGGTGTGTCCTCTTAAGCTCCTGAAAGCGTTATGCTAATAATCGTTTTCAGGAATTGTCTGATGCGTTTCGAAAACACATTTAAAAAGATGTTCAATACGTGTCACTTTTATTCAAAGCAATACTGATGAAACCAGTAAACCACCCTAGAAACACAAAGACTCATTCCACTGTACTGTGATTCTGATTCTTTTCCTGGTTTAAGCTTTTGAAGTCCACATCAGATTCTCTGTCTTTGTCCTCGTCTCTCCCTCGCTCTTTTCTTCTTCATAACTACTGAGATTGAGGATCTGAGGCATGTTTGTGCCCAGATGCACTCATCCGTACAGGTTTTTTTTTTTTTTTTAAAGCTTCTCCTCTTTTCATGCACACCCAACCCAGATGCATTCCACGTGTGATTAAGTGCTCATTCCACACACTGAATCGCAGTGTTCAGGCTGTTAATTAACTCACAAACTGGACTTGACCTTGTCTGCAAGTATAAAAAGCTGCACTCGATTGCCACAGCAATGAACCGTCACACAATTATAGATGAAAGTCCCTTTGTGCGGAGACGCTTCATTTCATTTTCTAGTCTTTCGATGAGAAAATGGCCTCCGTCCTTGCGATTGCAATCCCAGCTCACCGGATCAATTTAACACGTGGTGAAAAAAAAGGTTTTTATGTTTGTGAAGCATGGAAATCCAATAAAAGTGATGGTTTGGTTTGGTTGGCTTCAAGGGTTTGGCCTCAAGTCGGGCGTAAAAAGTTTTTAGAGGTAGTAATCTAAATGTCTCTATCTACTAAATGATGGTTTCTACACCAGTCAGATATAACTTTTCCCAGCCTTAAAAGTTGATGTGTTGGAAGCAGGAAAAATGGGCAAGCGTAAGGATGTGATAAACTTGGACTAGGGCCAACTTGTGTTGGTTTGGCAACTGGGTGAAGGCATCACAAAAATGGCAGGTCTTGCGGGATGTTCTTGGTATGCAGTGGTATCTAGCTTCCAAAATGGTCCATGGAAGGACAGCCAGTGAACCCGGAATATGGTCATCAGCACCCTCACTGATTTTCTCAGGGAATGAAACTGTTGTCACTGGCTGTGATGGAAAGGCTATAGTACACACAGTGCATTGCAGCTCGATCTGTATGGATGGCTGGTTGTGTGTGAACTTCACTAACCTGGGGAAGAAACGGCACCAGGATGCACTATGGGAAGAAGGCATGCCAGAGGATGCATTCGGTCCTGCCATTCATGTGGATGTTACTCTAACATGCACCAACTATTTAGACTATTGTAGACCACGTATACACCTTTGTTGCAACAGTATTCTGTAATGACAGTGACCTCTTTCAGCAGGATAATGTGCCCTACTACATTAAAAAAAATGTTTCAGGTTTTTGCTTCTGTAATACTGCTGCAATACGAATTTATATTCAATAGATTTACCGCGCACTCATGAGCGCACTTTGAGCTAGCACTAGCACTGTTATAGCACTTGATTTCGCAAACTCCACAATGTGACTTTGATTCATGGAAGATATTCAAGTCATGTTAGATGTCTTATATATCCCAGTTGTTGCTAACTGGCCGTGTTTACAATCCTGCCTCATGCCGTCATCTGTGGGAAACGATACGTTAAGTGGAAACACGGCAATAAAAGTAGCGACAATGTCGTAGTGTTCAGCCGTTTGGCCTTTTCACACCAGTTTGCTGAAGAGTTTTGATGTGTCAAAATGGAAGCCGAATCTATTCTGACATGTTATGAAAGAATCCACTGTAAATTTGATGACTGGGGATCATTTTCCTGTACATGGCAGTCCATCAGCTTCATCCTACAAGAGCGTATGATTTATGAGCACTGTTCTAGAACCATGTTCCCTTCACACAATGCAAATTGTTTCATTGTGGCATCCCTCCACCCACAACACACACACACACACACACACACACACACACACACACACACACCTTGGTTGGACTGATACTTGAGATAGTCTTGTG
>JBCNYH010000010.1:21185761-21196148 GCA_039654325.1 Tandanus tandanus
ACCCATCAACTTTTAGCCTTCCCTATCACACGACCACCACCGACCAGGGAGGGGCGTAAGCAAGCACACGCCCCCTCTGTGACACGTGATGCTGCCGCCCGCCTCTTTTTCGAACTGCAGCGCATGCGTATTTGGGGGCCATCAGTATTTGGGGGCCGTCAGACATTTTTGCACAATTTTTTGCCAATATCGTCGATATAGTAGCTCGAATTGCTAGCAAGTGTCATTCCACACCATTCCCCTCTCGAGCCGCACATTCAGATATATACCATGTGACGTGTCTCTCCATGGTTCAGGCCGCATTAATGTCCACGTTGAAACATATTAATAATGATAAGTACACGTAAAAATACAGGCAAACATTACAACCATCACATTTATTGTTATTACTAATTACTATTATTTATTCATTCAATATTCAATTCAAATTCAAATTCATTCAATAGAAATGATTTATAGGGCAGGATGGTGGAGTCACTGTTAGCACGTCCACCTCACAGCAAGAAGGTCCTGGGTTCAAGTCCCAGGTTAGGGTGTTTCTGTGTGGGGTTTGCATGTTCTCCCTGTGTATGCATGGGTTTCTTCTGGGAGCTCCTGTCTCTTAACGAAGACATGCACGTTAGACTCACACTGTATGAAAAGAAGCACGCTCTTCCATGTCTACAGTGTTTTTGGAGGTCATGTAACTCAGAGAAAAGACGCAGCACATTCCTTCATGGTAGGATTGTACTGTATGATTCATAAGTACAGTACAGTGTGTGATCATGTGAGTCATACGTACATGTGAGAAGCATGTCGGATGAATCAGGAAATCAGATGTGGAAAGAAATGAATTGTGTAAATGATGCTATCGTGGGCGGAGCACGTCCGCCTCATAGCAAGAAGGTCCTGGGTTCGAGTGCCAAGTGAGGGCGTTTCTGTGTGGAGTTTGCATGTTTGCACGGGTTTCCTCCGGGTACTCCGGTTTCCTCCCACATTTCCTTTTTTTTCACACGATTCACTGTTTGTTCTCACTCATGTATACGCCTGAGCTCGGAAAATGTATATCAGTTTCCTTCTATAAGTCACTAAACCTGGTCAACACCAACTGCACACTCATAACCGCAGACTTTACCCAGCTGACGGTTTATTTAAAGCTGACGGAGGGCAGTTTGTAAAGGAGAAAGCATGAACACTGAACACTTGAACTTTATTTACATTGTAGACACTCAGTTATCTGTACAGCTTTTCCCATGTAGCCTTTAGCCGCAAATTCCTGAGCAGCGCTGCTTAGTGGAAAGCTTACAAGCTAGGCCGATTTCCTGTCTCTCTGTAATAAGTAACATGCAGTCCTCCTCCTCTTCCAAAGCTGGAACCTCACTGAGCTGGAACATACAAGTACACTGATCATGTGGCAAATAGACATCCCTTAGCATACAGTATCATAAAAAAAAAAAAAAAAAAAATATTCAACTCAAAACACATTTTCAGCTTATCTCAAATGTAGTGAGCCAAAACATTGTCTGGTGTTTAACTGTAGTTTCTTTATGCCTGAGCCCCAAGAGAGCATTTAAAAATATCTGAACAAACAGATGCTGAAAATTGAGAGAGCTCGGATTTTATCACAGCCATTTTTTTTCTCTCCATAGCCATCTTTTGAGTCTTCATCACCAATAACTAAGAACGTGTGGGAACCAGGAATGTTGCAGAACATCTCAAGGTTAAACTGATGCATGGCAGGGCAGTTTGTCTGTTGTCGGTTATCGGCTGTTAGTACATGACCCCTGGATTGAATTTCACATGAGACAGTCTGCATTCTTCCACACCACAGTGTGTCGAGTTGGAAAAACCGAGCATGTTTTATATTGATGAACAATTGATTTGAAGGCGACTGGAATGCAGGGTTAACACAGGGTTACAACGATTACTTCCGAATCAGGACGCCTTTTCCGGTATTATTTATTTATTTATTTAAAGGGAAATTCTGACTTCTGTATTTAACCCATCCAAAGTGAGCACGCACACACTTACGCATAAACAGTGAGCACACACTCGGAGCAGTGGGCTGACATACATTGCGGCGACCGGAGAGCAGTTGGCGGTTAGGTACCTTGCTCAAGGGCACTTCAGCCATGAATGTGGACTGAAAAAAAGGTGCAGCTCACTCCCCCACCGCCACACATATTTCCTGCTTGCTCGGAAATCGAACCAGCGACCTTTCGGTCCCAAAGCCGCTTCTCTAACCATTAGGCCATAGATGCCCCCCTCTAGTGCGGTCCAGGGTACATGCCATTCTTAAAAAGTAATCAACAATGGTGTGGTATGATGAAGTCTAAGATTTACTGTCACCACCCAAATATCGTTTTATTCCTCTCATACAACAACACTCATCTCCCATCACTCATTTGCCGAATGCTTGGCTTAATCCTGTTAGGGTCACTGGAAGGCTGGCGCCTACACTGCTTTCAGCCAACACTGAGCTAAGGTGGGGTACACCCTAAACAACTTGCCAAACCATTGCTGGGCCAACGCACACACACTCAACCATTAGCACTCACACGCACACCTAAGGGCAATTTGGAACAGCCAATTAGCCTACTGTGCATATCTTTTGACTGTGGGAGGAAACTGGAGTACCCAGTGGAAATCCACACATAAACGGCCGAGTCTGGGAATCGATCAAAGGACCTTCTTGCTGTGAGGTGAAATGACATGACAGCAAACTGAAATGGATCCTACATTTGAAGCTGAATTTATCTAACTGCATCTAATCTAGTCTGGAAGTGAAGCATAGCTGCAGATATTCTCCCTGAAAGTGAAGCTACACATCGTAGTGATGCACACAACAACAGGTGTGATTAGTCCACACAGTGGTATTCTATTTCCCTCTAAGAAATTCTGGCTGCATTCTTTTCTCTGTAAAAGCTGGAAATGTACCATCCTGATACAGAATTAATACAAACTTATAAAGATAGCAAGCGTGATGTGCTGTAGTGACTGTAGTTCAGTATAATGGCCGGTTTAATCCTGCCTCCAATCCTGTGGATTTATACACTAGTCACACCGAAGTGCTTCAAACTTAAACTGCTGAATACAGATGAGTTCAAACACTTCAGAAATACTTTTATTGAGAATTTACTTGGTTTTTGATTGATCACAGAAGTCTTTTCCCCTCCAAAACAACATTTTGTTTACTTTTTTCTGGCTGCAGTGAAACACCAAACTTGCATTACTTTTTCGTTCATTCATTCATTCATTCATTCATTTACTTGCCAAACTGCCTAATCCTTAATTCTCAGGTCATGGGGAGACAGGAGCCAAGGCAGGGCACACCCTGAATAGCTCACCAATCTATCACATGACCAACACACACACACACACTCACACCTAGAGCCAATGTGAAACTGTTAATTAGCCTAATAATCATCATGTCTTTGGACTGTGGGAGGAAACCGAAGTACCCTGAGGAAACCCAAACAAGCACAAAGAGGACAAAACTCCACACAGAAATGCCTTTGCAGAACACAGCACTCAAACCTAGGACATTCCTGCTATGATGAGGATGTGCTAACCACTACGGCACCGTGCCACCCCGTCAATGCCTTTTCTGCTTCCCAAATCAGCGAAAAATCAGTAAATGCTGGCGTGTTTTATGCAACGCACTTAATCATTCATCCACTGGCTGGCGCCTATCTTATTGTGGTCACAGTCACAGAGGATTTTGGGAAAATTAGGTGCAAGGTGGGAAGACATTCTAAATGGTCTATCTTAAAAGCCCAGTACTAACACCAAGGGGCAATTCTCCATCAATCCAGTACATGGACTTGAATCAGGTACGTGCTGATAGCAACTCAGGCTGAGGAGCACGTTTTACCCGCAGCAGTTCACAAGTAAAAAGGAGCACGCCAATCCGTATTCCAATAGGGTCTCTGGCAGCCTGCTTATCACTAACTACTGAACCACACCTGTGCCGCGCTTTATTTCGTCAAGGTAAACTGGATTGTCCCCTCTTTAACACCGAGCCGTATTTCTCGGCATTTCTAATGTACATGAGCTGTCAACCATGAGCAGCATCTGAATCGTTAAAGTGTACCGTGTACCATGCTTTAAGATTTAGTATACTGGAAACTTGCCACAGGGTTACTTTTAATCCATTGTAATGGTGGTTTGAATGTTTCAAGCAGCAATTGTACAGTAAGAGTTGTTGTTGTTGTTTTTTTCTTTCAATTTGAAATCTCTAATGGCGCTTTGCAAACGTCGCTTCGTTTAAAGCCGCGAAGCTGTTTTCATTAATCACTGAAGGTTTTAGCAGAATGACCTTCTAAAAGATTAAACAGAGTACACAGGCTAACAAGGACTAATACTTTTTTAATGCAAAGAACTGCAATAATTAATTGCAAAGTGGACTTACTTAGAATGTCTTTAGTCGTGTCTTTTTGGAACTGAACAAACCTGTAATAATAATTACGCCTTTAATGCTACAATCAGTCGTGCTGAATCACCGTGTTCATTCGGTTGATTGGCCAATTTAACCCCAGTCAGGGTTACCCGAGTAATTCCCCATTAGAGACATTAACTCTACAATGTAACTACAATTCAGCCCCATGAATATTCAAATTAAATGAGTTTTCAACAAAAAGACAAGACGAGGACAGCTCCTAATAAGCCATGCGTAATAATTTGACTCAGAAATCTATTTCTTTTTTCATTTCGGACGGCCATAATGGACGTCTTTCCAACTGGGAACCATAGGAGAACAAAAAAGTGCCAAGCAGCTGTTCTAATCCCATTGTCCCATCCGGTACGTAGCCTACATTCGCTCATCCGCCATTCTCAACACGTCTGTCTGAGTCTTTTCTAATTATCCAGGCTCCCATTCACTCACGTGCATCGATGATCTCGAAGGTTCCACAACGGTTTCTGCTGCGAGCTTCCTAAACAACACAGTTCCTAGACAGGTTCCTGGTCTTACTTAAGGGACTTCTTCTTCTCGAGTCCCTGTACGGTTCTCATCCAATGTTGGACACTTGTCCTTCAGGGTATCCAAATCTGCTGAGGAGTACGGTTGTAGGACCTAAGGGCAGACCAGGAGGAGGCTCATTGTCTGCTCTTCGCCACAGCTGCATGTTGTTGTTGCCTCCGTGTTGGGGCCCAATTTGTTTATGAGGACCTTACAGCGCCCAGTTGTGGGGTGGAGGCGATTTAAGTTCATCCAAAAGGGAAAGATGGGAGGCACTCCTTCGGGCTGCTGGATACCTTGTGCGGTGCAGACTGGAGGTGGGCCAACCAGAGGTCCATCCATTTGGAATGACCATTTAAGGAGAGTTCATCTCACAGCCCCTGTCAGGTATTGCTTGCGCTACGGTATACTTATGAGTCCTTCTACCACCATATACTCCTTTAACTTTAGGAATGATGTTGATGTTCTCGTTCGCGTTGATTAGAATCAGAATACTTTATTTATCCCAGACGAAACTGTATTTGTATTGTAAGGAAATTGCTTTATTGTAGAAACATAGCATTATTATTGGCATTAAAATTAAAATAGCTTTTTAAAAACACTCACACCAGCAGTTTTGGGCTGAACACATCATGCCATGAAATACAAGCGTACAAAACACATACAAAACAGCCTTGCCTTGCTACTTGTGTCAAAACTAAACTCTCCACTGAAAAGTTTTGTTTCCCAGACGTTACACTGCTAAAATAAACCAAACCATAAGTTCTAATTAGCTCAACATAGGTTTTTTTTTTGTTGTTGTTGTTGTTTTTAACATATTTCTGTGACGATACATACGTACCAACATATTTGCCTTGAGGTTTATGAGTAAGCAATGTTTGCAGAGGCTAATAGTGGAGCCAGGGACCAGCAACGTTTTGTGTACAGTAAATGCCAACTTACTTATTCCTGGTACCAAAAGAAAAATAGCAACAAAATATATTATGAAAGAGAAGCAAACATTGATTCAGTGAAGGAAAATGGATCAAATCTTGGTCAGGTTTGAACTGATTCACTGAGTCAAATACTAATACTGCTTAAAAGAGGTAAACACGTAGAATCTTGGTTATACCCCAAATAATTTGGATATAATATATGTTGATTCATAGGATAACATAGGGGAGCCTCCATTGTGGGGAGGCTGGGGCCATGAAAAGGTTGGGTATGCCCTGAACAGCTCACCAGACCATCGCAGAGCCAACACACACAGGCATTCACACTCACACCTAGGGGCAATTGGGGACAGCGAATTAGCCTAATGTGCATGATTGTTGGAGGAAACCCGAGTACCCAGGGGAAACCTACCCAAACATGGGAAGTACATGCAAACTCCACGTGTGCTCCGGACTTGAACCCAGGACCTTATGCTGTGAGGCGGACGTGCTAACCATTACATCACCATGCCGCCTATACACCAAATAAAAGTGGATCAAATATCGGTCATGACAAAAAGGATTGACCTGCACCTGCACTCATCCACTGGCCAGGGTCACTAAACACCATTTCTCTGAATGCAGAAAGAGCAAACCTCACCTAAGACAGAAGTGATTCACTGACTCAAACACTGATCTATTGATTCAAAGAAAATGTAATCTCGGTTATGACAGAAATGAATCACTGACTCAAACACTGACACGCGTAATGCAAAGAAGTGATTCACAGTCATCACCAAAATGATTAATTGATTCAACACTGAGTGGCAAATGAGATCCAAGGAAATTTGGGGTCGTGACTGAAATGATTTACTGACTCAAACACTGAGACATTAAATCAGAGACAATGCAATCTCGGTTGTGACAGAAATGATTCGCTGACTCAAACGATGATCCTCTGTACGAAGGAGGATTATATCAAATTTGTCACAAAAATGATTCACTGACGCAAACACTGATCCACTGAATGCAAAGGAGTGATTCTTGGTTCTGGCTAAAGTGATTCCTGGTCAGGACCAAAACTATTCCTCGACTCTAACGTTGATTGATGAAAGAGAGACAATCAAATCACGGGTCATGACGGAAATGATTCACTGACTCAAATACTGATTCGCCGAATGCAAAGAATTGATTCAAAGTCATAACCATAATGACTCATTGATTCAAAGTGAATCCGACTCTGACACTGGCTGGTGAAAGAATCAATCAAATCTTGGGTCATGACAGAAATGATTCATTGATGCAAATACCGATTCAGTGAATACAAAAGACCTGATTCATGGTTATGAAGTGCTTCTTGGTCATGATCAAAATGATTCTTCGACTCTAACACTGATTGGTGAAAAGCCAGTCAATTAAATCTCGGTTATGACAGAAATGATTCACTGACTCAAATACTTATTCGCTGAATACAAAGAACTGAATCATGGTCATGACCAAAATGACCCATCGACTCAAAGTGATTCTTGGTTGTGACCGAAATGATTCCTCAACTTTAATGCTGATTGATGAAAAAGAGTCAATCAAACCTCAGGTCATGATAAAAATGATTCACTGACTCAAATACTGAATCACTGAATGTAAAGGACTGATTCATCGTCATGACCAAAACGACTCACTGACTCAAAGTGATTCTTGGTCATGACCAAAATGATTCTTCTACTCTAACACTGACTGGTGACAGAATCAATCAAATCTCGGGTCATGACAGAAATGATTCACTGACTCAAATCCTGATTCGCTGAATACAAAGAACTGATTCACAGTCATGACCAAAATCGACTCAAAGTGAGTCTTGTTCATTATATGATTGACTGACGCCATTCCTGACGTAAAAACGCTGACAGATAAGCTTTTAAGAAAAAATTACCTTTTAAAAACCATTAAGTGTGAAAGTATAATTATGGAAAGGTTGTGTTTTTGGTTTGCACGCTTTAATGATTTAATTATTTACCTTAATGAACTGAATTGACCCGCTTGTTAAGGAATCACATTTAATCACGAGTTAACGTTGATGAGTTGCAGTGTGTTTTATGTCGGACTACAAGACTTTAAGACTAAGACTTTATTACTCACTCCATAGCTGAGCTACACAATCTCTTCTTATTGTGGTCGTGGGGACAAAAAAATAATAATCAGAGCATGAAAGGCTCATGCTGCGGCTCGGTTTACCATCTGGATTTCCCCTGGTTGGCGTGTTGTTTTTGCGGCCAGGCCTTGCTATGGGAATGTGCTGGATTACAGAAAGCACACAAACAAGGAGAGCTAACAGGCAGACCACGAGTTCTGGGCACGGAACAGATGCGTTTGTTCTCATGATTTATAATATCGGAAAGAAGAGAAACCGTAAATGAGTCTAAGGCTAATGATTTATTACTGCAAAGTGTTACTACATCACACGTACTGAGTGATACGCAGTTCATTAATGCAGTCAATCTGAAAAGGGAAAATATAATCATGATACACGAGCTGCATGAGCGTAGAGGATTGTTTTTGGGCGTGCTGGGGTATTACATTTCTGTTTAGTAAACACAGACCCATGCAGTACTCACGCAGTTTCTTTTATTTACTGGATGATTATAAAGCAATTACGCAAAAAGTTCAATAAGGCGAGGGCAGTCCATCATCACATAAAATGAAAGAGGGTGTGTATAGTAGGGACGAACATGAAACGTAGTTCTTTGATCATGTTGTATAACCATAACGGATCTGACTCACTGATCCACATGGAGACGGTAATCCATTCGGTGCTCCATTATTGCCTTGGACATTATATAATCTCGCAAGTATTCACTAGAGAGTCTGGAACGTTTATTATTTTTAAATAAACACGATGGTCAAGAAAGAACTGGCTATTTTTACACAAAGAGGTCATTTGACTGACAGGGCGGATGACCAACCACAGATCTTTTCCCCACAGGCCGACAGTAACTACAAAACATTACCTCATTTACTCACTGCTTTACGACCGCTTCCTCTGCCACATTATATAACCCTCCCTCCCATGAAGAAAAATGTCTGGAAGCCTAGAAAAACCCCTTCCCATGGCCAAATTTAGAAATGTTTCCAGTGTTACATGAGTTCTCCCTTTATTCCAAGCATCCTCCACACCAGCTTCATCGTCCAGAGGCTAGAAGTCTAGGAATATTTAATTCATTTATTTAATATCATGAATGTAAAGATTACAAGAAATGCTTCTAATCAAATACTCTCTATATGGTATAAATTATGTGAGTGCCATCCCTAAATCCAAAAATCCGGCTGTTGCTAAGAAGAACGTGCCAGCTAGCAACATTGCTAATATATCATGCATAAAAAGCCATCTAGCGTAATTGTGGGATGCCCCATGTTATGGCTAGACCACTTAGCCATGCTCTACCTTGTCTTTCTCCATCTCTGCCTCTTTGTCACAATGTTTCGGTAGTGCGTCCCATGACCTACACCCTCTGTGATGATGTCACAGAGTCGGGTGCTACCGCCCTGGGACATCTCACCCACGGAGCTTTACATACTGCTTCTAGTTTGTTTATGGGGTGGTGGCTATGATCGATCAAAATAATTAATAACCAAGCCAACAGTTCCAGTTTTTCTGTAAGCACCCTGAGCGGCAGGCAGAAATTTGAATCACGGCTAGCAGAACCAGAGCGCAATGTACAAACACGGAGATTCACACATAATACTGTCATATATCTATCTACTAGCAAGCACGCCATTTCATAACATTCGCTATATACACTGCCCAGTAAAAAAAAAAAAAGTAGCCAACTGCAATAATGAATAAGTTTCAGCTGGCAGCATGCTTACCTTAACTGATGCAGTGAGTACCTTCACATTTCTTGAACAACCGTATCGGAAGACATTACTGTGTTTCAGAAGGATGCAATTATTGGCCTGCATCAAGCAAATAAAACAACGAAGGAGAATACAACACATTATTAAAACCTGGGAGGGTAGGACTGAACCTGTCGACTTCACACAAGAAATGTGGGAGGAAAAAAGATCTTGACTCATCATGATTGACGCTCATGTAAACACTTGCTGTAGTCGAATTGGAAACAGAAATGGAAGTTTAAAACATTTCCACACACACAGTATGATGAGAACTCATAGGATTGAGACTAAACAGCCGAGACTAAACATGGCCATAAAACCACACCAGTTTTTAGGGAGAATAGGGCTTGTTAGGGCAGTGGGGACTCAATGGTAAAGACTCTGGGTTGGTTACTGATCAGAAAGTCAGGGGTTCAAGCTCCAGTACCACCAAGCTGCCCTAACTCATCAATGGGTGCCTCATCATGGGGCTTGCAGTGAACTCTGACCCCAACTTCCTCACAAGCTGGGATATGTGAAAAAGAATTTTACTTTGCTGAAATGTATGTGTGACAAATTTAATTTATTCTTCTTTTATGGCTTTATGGAGGATAAAGAGCAATAGAAAAAGGTCATGTGGTGTGAGTCCTGATTTACCCATGTACAT
>JBCNYH010000010.1:21223249-21243045 GCA_039654325.1 Tandanus tandanus
ACAGACAGACAGATAGACAGACAGACAGATAGATAGATAGATAGATAGATAGATAGATAGATAGATAGATAGATAGAGAGACAGTTAGGTAGACAGATAGACAGGGAGACAGACAGACAGAGATAGATATAGACAGATAAACAGACAAACAGACAGACAGATCGATAGACAGATAGATATATACAGTAGATAGATACATAGATATAGAGACAGGTAGATAGACAGGCATGCAGGCATATTGATAGGCAGAGAGATAGAGAGAGACAGATAGACAGTCAGACAGGCACACAAGCACATAGGTCGATAGACATACAGACAGACAGACAGACAGACCGACCGACACATATATTTTATATTTCTAACATCTCGGCAAATAAAGAACGAGCAGAACCAAGAGAACCCAATATCCCGACTTTAGAGTTCTGTGGTCTGATTTGTGGCAGGATCCTAAGGACTGGCCTATAAATCCTTCTCCCTCAACAAAAGCATCTCGTTTAAACCGAGCCATTAACCGATGAATAAATCATCAAGCAATTACTGGGTCACACGGTCACGCTTCGGCAAGAGACGGAGGGGCAAAATGACGCCGGCTTAAACGTGCTTTTCATTACGGCTCACATGATAGCGATAGATGACACGGAGCATCCTGTTATTAATCAGACGAGCCGCGAGCCCGATCTAAACACACAGTACCAACTCAGAGCCCTGCAGGATTCCCACAAACGATGAGCCTTGCCTTCGCAAACATTCGTGTATGATTGCTCCTCATGCTCTCTCTCTTACACACACACACACACACACACACACACACACACACACACACACACACACACATCAAGGAAGTCTGTGTATTACTTATTTGTATATCTTATGCAAATATTTCTTCAGTTTAGATTGAATAGCAAATCAGCATGGCAGAGGAAGAGACAGAGAGAGAGAGAGAGAGAGAGAGAGAGAGAGAGAGAGAGAGAGAGAGAGAGAGAGAGAGAGAGAGAGAGAGAGAAGGGCGTGAGAGTAAGAGAGAGTGTGTAATGGTGTGTAATGGCAGTGCCTCTCCATTGCTCTTTGTGTGCCCTTTTAAAGTCTGGGCCGTAATAAAGATGAGAGATGGCATGTGCTTAAACTACACTTAGAGTTGAGAGCGGAGTCTGGGGAGAGGACACACACACACACACACACACACACACACACACACACACACACACACAAGTCCTGAGAGATCTCAGCTTCATTTATCCATTAACTCCACCCAGTGTGTTAATTAATGTGAACTTATTTGCACAAACACACATGGCACCAAAATAAATCCATTCTATTCCAACAGGTTGATGCAAGCTGTCCCTAGAGAACGTTCTAGAACGTTCTACACATCTGGGAGGAACCGTATCATCTCTGAGCAAAACGTCCATAAAAAGCCGCAAATCTCAGACATTACTGGTGCGACGGTCTGCCTCGAGACACCATTTTATCTTTTAAACTGCTCAGTATGGCCTTCTCTCTCATGTTTATATGCTTTACTTGGCAGTCTGTTGCCAGTCGAAAGGGTTTGGGCAGCATGTAATAACAACTTGTATCACAATCCACTTTTCAATTCCGCCAGCACTGGCATCAGACCTTATAACACTGCCCAACTTCGATTATTACTCACACAAACAAGCTACAGTGTGCATGTTTGCAGAGGTGAGTGTGTGAGTGTGTGTGTGTGTGTGTGTGTGTGTGCGTGAACCCTTTCAAATGTTCCCTATTTCTGTACAATTATGTTCGAAAACAATGTCAGATTTCCGAAAAGTATATAACGAGAAACCAGTTAAAGAAATAAGACAGAAATATAGTGCTTGGTCATTTATTAATTGGCTATATAAAAGAACATTCGGAGAGAGCAAACCCCCACCAAGCCCAACAATCCCTCATATGAACCATTTAAATTTTCATTTTCGGCATGTGTGACTTACATTGTTATCACATTTTTTTTTACAGAGGCAGATTGGTGGTACTGGGACTTGAACCCTCAACCTTCTGATGGAGATACCACAGCCTTAACCACTGAGCCAGGACTGCCCTACAAAATGTAAAAAATTGCACAATCTACTCCACAGTGTTAAAGGTAAGTCAAGTCTGTTGGGCTTTAACACTCAAGCCTGCTGGCTCCTCTGAGCTGGACCTAATCCCAGTTTCTGTAGTGTGAAGCGACTGGGAGTTCAACTCCTCCTGAATGGGATGTTAGTTCAACACAGGTTACCTTCCCAGTATTTTTACTGGTACCCATTCATACTGCTGGGTGGACAGAGGTACACTTGTAGTAAAGACCTTGCCCAGGGGTCTTAGCACAGTGGAGTTCTAACAGGGATTCGAGCCCATGACCTCTCGATCATGAGCCCAGCACCCTAACCACTACACCACCGGCTCCACAATAATAAAGAATCCTTCAAAAAAATCACCGGACCCAAAATTTGTTCTGGATCATCAAAATCTAATGGATTCTTCCTTATCCAAAGCCCCGCCTCTGGTAGAAATTTTATAAAAAGCTGCAAGTTAAAAATTACAGAGAGTACACAGCACCCCCTGCTGGACCCGCTGTAATATGACACTTCCAAAAAAATCATCCTCTCCCACAATGTTAAATAATCCTTTAAAAATTCCTGGATCCAAAATTTGATTCGGATCATCTCCAAGTTCTAATGAAATCTTTGTTATCCAAATCCCCACCTCTGGTGGAAATTTCATAAAAATCCATGCATAGGTTTTTGCGTAATCCCGCAAATAAACACACAAACCACGGGTAAAACATAAGCTTCTTGGCAGACATAATAAAAATCTGGATTAAAAAAAAACTTTATTTATTTGATTTAGATTTAGGATATTAATTGCACAAGGGAAATGGCTTCTGCCCATCATTTAACCCATCCAAAGTGAGCACACACACTCGGAGCAGTGGGCTGCCAAACACTGCAGCGCCCGGAGAGCAGTTGGGGGTTCGGTGCCTTGCTCAAGGGCACTTCAGCCATGAAGGTGGAGGAAGGGAAGGTGCAGCTCATTCCCCCACCGCCACACATTTTCCCCGCTGGTTCAGGAAGCGAACCAGCGACCTTTCGGTCCCAAAGCCGCTTCTCTAACCATTAGGCCACGGCTGATTATTATTGGTCTAAACCTCAAAAAATGATTCATTCACTCACTCATTTGCAGAACCGTTTAATCCTACTAAGGTCGTAGGGAAGCTGACTCTGCGTGAAGATGGGTCACACCCAAAACAGCTTGCCAGATAATCGCAGACAACACCCACACACAACTATTCACACTCACACCTGGGATCGATTTGGAACAGTCAGTTAGCCTAATGTACATGCCTTTTGTAATGTAGGAGGAAACCGGAGTACCCGGAAGAAATCCACATAAGCACATCCACAAAGGGAGACCAGGCAAACGCCACACAGAGCCCGGGACTCGAACCCAGGACCCTCTTGCTGTGAGGCAGACATGCTAACCACTACGCCACCCATGCAAATTATTACTTTTTATTATTTTTTAATCATCAGTAGTAATTAAAAACAAAAAGCTGTCATGTAGTTGGTGTGAAAAGAAAACCTTGCCATACCACGATGGGTCAGGGTTCAGCTCGGAAATGTGCCTTCAATCGATCAGTCTCCTGCCAGAGTCGCTGGCACATCGTGATAACATTATCGCCTTGGCTCCCGTGAGCGGCCTGGATGTGTATCAGTGTTACTGCAGCTGGAGGATAACCCAAGCAGCTCGCCGTACAATCACCCGCGGCGACTAGAGTTTTCCCTCCACCCGTAATTCACTTTGAAGGAAAGCTGTGTAAAAGGAGACGTTCGAATCGCACGTACATCTGTTTTGTGTTTTACGAGGTCACGTCCTTTCTGAGATCGAATTCAAGGCTGGAAAACCTGATTTGTGGAAAGGAGCTCGGAGAGAGCATTCACACAGCTGAAAGACAAGATAAGGAATTTCCCCCAATTAAGTCTTAATAATACAAATGGTACAAAATCAGTGATTTGACTCTGAATCGACTTGATTCCAGGAAGTGACCGAGCGTGTGAAACACTGTTTGGGGATTTTCTGTTGGAATTTTATGAGACTCAAGACACGTATTAATTCAAAAAAAAACAGAGGTGGAGATCTGCAGAAATGAATCCATGTGTTCTGGAGATTTTGGGCTGATGAACAAATAAAGGCAGTACATGTAAAAAATATACTTTGTGCCATTTTTCTTTTCGCTTTTCTTTTGCAAATTGTTTGCACACACTTAGCATCTGATACCTTTGTTTTGTGATGTACATGTCCACATCTCGGTGGCATGGTGGCGTAGTGTTTAGCACGGCAGCCTCACAGCAAGAAGGTTCTGGGTTTGAGTCCGCATGCCTTCCTCAAGCTTGCATAGGTTTCCTCCGGGTACTCTGGTTTCCTCCCACAGTCCAAAGACATGCACATGAGGCTAACTGGCTGTTCCAAATCACCCCTAGGTGTAAGAATGAATATGAATGGTGTGGGCGTGTGTGTTGTCCTGCGATGAACTGGTAAGTTGTTCCGGGTGAGGGTACTCCACCTTCACTCAGAATCGGCTGAGATAAGCTCCGGCCTCCCCACGACCCAAGTGGATTAAATTGTTTCGGCAAATGAATGAATGAAGGAATGAAGGAATGCTCATGTCCAACAGTCCCTTTTCATTTCATGATTAATTTAATTATATGCAGTGTGCAACGTAACTATTAATTTATTCATTTTCTAATCCGCTTATTCCTAATTAGCGTCGCGGGGAAGCTGGCGCCCATCTCAGCCGACTCTGGGCGAAGGCGGGGTACACCCTGAACAGCTCGCCAGGCCATCGCAGAGCAACACACACACAACCATTCACACTCACTCTCGCACCTAGGGGCAATTTGGAACACCCAGCTAGCCTACTGCGCATGTTTTTGGACAATGGGAGGAAACTGGAAATCGCCAGACAAATTTGAGAATGAAAAGCGACAGCTGCGAATTACCATTTGCTTCAGTCGCTTTTCTATCGCACCTCTAGTGTGATCACCCCCTAAACAGAGTATCAGGTATGGAAGTTTGCTTTAGTGTACTATATAAGTTATTGATATTTTTGTTTTATTTCTTTGCTTGTTATTTATTTGCTTTAGTTTAAAAAGCTTTATAGACGTATTGTTCGTATCAAACGCTTTATGAGTTACATTCATGCTCGAATCTCTATTTTTACATCCAGGACACCATGAAAGCAATATACCTTCCAGACACTTCCTTTCCCCTTGGCATTGTGAAACTTAAAACGGGAAGTAACCTGACAAATTCACCCAATCCCTTTATTCGACAGCCAGCCCCGCGAGCGGATCACTTCTGCACATGCTGCGGTCCCACCTGAGCTCAGCTGAAGCTAACACCAGCCCGGTGTTGTCAAGATCAATTCGCGGATAATACCTGATCTCAGACCTGGATTTCACAGTCGGGAAAAAAAAGTGGACCACAAACTGTAAGAGAAGAGGAGGAGGAGGAGGAGGAGGAGGAGGAGGAGCATTGTGAAGAACCAACCTTAAAAGGAAACCCATTCTTTTCCCACTTAAGCCTGAAAACAAGACTATTAATCATTACAGTAAATACTGTACTGTATATATACATACACATTAGGGATTGCGCAACTATTAATCTTCACCACTCAGCCCAGGACTAAACATTAATAGTCTTTTCTGTAGTTTTATTTAAAAAAAAAAAAAAAAAAACGTCATGTTTTTCAATGTCACTTTCAGTCATAATGTTTCTAATGATTATCCATTCATTTTCTAATCCGCTTAATCCTAATTAGGGTCGTGCGAAGGCTGGTGCCCATCTCAACCGACTCTGGGCGAGGGACACCCTGAACAGCTCACCAGGCCATCACAAGGTCAACACACACAACTATTCACACTCACACCTAGTTGAGATTTGGAACTGTCAATTAGCCTACTGTGCATGTTTTCGGACTGTGGGAGGAAACCCACGCAAGCACGGGGAGAACATGCAAACTTCACACAGAAACAGCCTGAGACAGCCTGAGACAGCCTGAGACAGCCTGAGACTGGGAATCGAACCCGGGACCTTCTTGCTGTGAAACGGACGTGCTAACCACTACGCCACACTGTCGCCTTATAATGATAATACAAAATAAATATGTTATACAATCAAAATTATATTTCCATGCGTTCCTCGATGTATCCAAGTGTATGGCTTAGTGGTTAAGGCTCTGGGTTACTGATCAGAAGGTTGGTGGTTCAAGCCCCTGTACTACCAAGCTGCCACAGTTGGGCCCTTGAGCAAGGCCTTCAACTCTCAACTCTCAATGGTTGTGTGTCTGATGGCCCTGCGATGGCCTGCTGAGCTGTCCAGGGTGTACCCCGCCCTCGCCCAGAGTCGGATGAGATGGGTGCCAGCCTCCCCGCGACCCTAATTAGGAATAAGAGGGTTAAAAAATGAATGAATAGTTGTAAATGCATTGGTGTATAGTTTTAATAAGTAACATCTTATAAACTCACTCAGCTGTTTGTGGGTGTTTTTATATATTTTTATGTTAATAGAGTTGGGTGGCACATTGGTGTAGTAGATGGCACATCCGCCTCACAGCCGGTGGTGTAGTGGTTAGGGTGCTGGGCTCATGATTGAGAGGTCATAGGTTCAAATCCCTATTGGACCCCATACTGGGAAGGTAACCTGTGATGGACTAGCATCCCATTCAGGCGATGAGCCAGTAGGCCTGGGTGTAAAACTGACTTTACCTTACAGCAAGAAGGTCCTGGGTTCAAGTCCCGGGCTCAGCAAAGGTGTTTCTGTGTGGAGTTGGAAGTTGTCCTCATGCTTGTGTGGGTTTCCTTCAGGTACACTGGTCTCTCTGGTTCAAAGTCCAGAGAAATGCTCATTAGGCATTAGGCTAACTGGCTGTTCAGAATTGCTCCAGGTGTAAGTGGCCCTGCGATGGGCTGGGATGTTGGCTGAGATAGGCTTCAGCCTTCCCACGATTCTAATAGGAGTAAGCAGTGGCAAATGAGTGATTAATATTAATAGAGATCATATATATCTATCTCTCTATCTATCTATAAACATGAACGCTGTGAATGGATTGTGCGAATTACTTCAGCAGTATTCAGGATGATTTTTTTTTTTCTGCCATGTTCAACTATAGCATCACGAGTAGCATACACCAAAAAAAAAAAAAAAAAAAAAAGCTTTATGAAATGTGTGTGTGTGTTTGGAGGGGTGAAGTGGGTTGTGCTTTAGTCTCTCTACCTTACCAATTAGGATATGTCCAGGCGTCCACTGACGTCATATCTGTCCAGGAAAAAAAAGGACGATGATGGCATTACAGTTCTCGATGGTCACTGCAGAGGATCCCTTTTGGCCCGGGTTTCCATGGCAGAAAGAGGATGATGGTATTTACTGCCAGGTCAATGAACAGGGTGTAAGTGGAGAGTGAGTTCAGGGTAAGCAGGGCAGATAATAAGCTTAATGGGTCTCAATCACACTAGAGACAGGGCAATAAGAGGGAAATGTCAAGCGTAGCCTAACACACACACACACACACACACACACACACACACACACACACACACACACACACACACACACACACACACACACAGCTAAATGTCAGTCTCTAGGAGGGGCAGTGAGAGAGAATATGATTATCTATTTAATGATTTATTTTTTTTTCCGCTTAAATTCAGCATTTCAATCGTGTTGAGAGCTGGGAAATAAAATAAAGTGCTTGTACAGATACAGAACCCTGAAGAGTGTGTTCGGGCTCAGAGTCTTTGACACCAAGCATTTTGTTGTTATTAGGAGAATTTGATGCACTGTCTGAAATGGCCTAGACATTATTTTGGATAAATCCTTCCAACATTATGGAGGTCACTGGCTCTAAGCCGGGTGGCACGGTGGTGTAGTGGTTAGCGCGTCCCTCTTACAGCAAAAAAGGCCTGGGTTCGATTCCCGGGCTCGGCAAGGGTGTTTCTGTGTGGAGTTTGCATGTTCTCCCCGTGCTTGCGTGGGTTTCCTTCGGGTACTCGGGGTTTCCTCCCACAGTCCAAAAACATGCACAGTAGGCTAATTGGCTGTTCCAAATCACCCGTAGGTGTGAGCGTGAGCGTAAACGGTTGTACGTGTGTTGGCCCTGTGATGACCTGGTGAGCTGTTCGGGGTGTACTCCACAATCACCCAGAGTCGGCTGAGATGGGCACCAGCCTCCCTGTGACTGTAATTAGGATAAAGTGGCTTAGAAAATGAATGAATGAATGGCTTTAAGCCCTGGCCTTTTCCTCCTCCAATAAACAGCTTATCCTTTATTTATATATATATATATATCTTATCCCTGTATGAACCTTTTCTCTGGGTCTGACCATGCGATTGTGTGCAGGAGACTTTTGTCCATGTCTCTGATCCATCATCGCACCCATCCAGTCCGTGCACACACACATACACACGCACCCACAACATCACCATCCATCAGCCACTCTGTGCATTTCGCTTACAATGGATCCATTTAAACATGGACAGTTGTGCGTGGGCCGCCATCACCATAAATCTGGAATCACCCATCTCCTCGCCTCCTTCTCCTTTCACTCATCTGTATCTATAAAAAAAAAAAAGACCTTACCACTTTGAAAATGGAATGGGGGCAGCGCTCGTGCATTTGTTTCCCCTGTGCCTGATGAGCCCGAACTAATCTCATCTGTCATCTCACTCCAGGATGCTGTAGAAGATGGAGAATTAGCTGCTCGTTTAAGGAGGACATCGACTTGACAAATTATTGACGTTATGTCACAGGTGGATCGGCGTGGAAACGCCGGGACTGATGCCGTCTTGTAAATATGAACAAATCAGAGCGTGGAAGTGATCCCCAGGAGAAACTTTATACCCCCTTTCTGTAATTAATGTTGATGAACAGCTGGAGTGCGCTAATCAACGTGTGGCGGAGGTGCGGAAAGATATTTTCGACCCGTTTTGAGAAAAAAAGGAAGTGCGATTCAAACCAGACCTTGGATGATGTTTAGTTTCTTTGGCAAAGGAACAGGTAGTGAATTCGATTCCTCTGATATTACCTGAGGTTGCCTTCTCACCTCTGAGGTTGCCAGATTTTGGACTTTATAAAACTTTAATACAGAACAGGGCGGATTGATGGCGTTGTGCTTAGCGTGTCTGCCTCACACCAAGAAGGTTCTGGGTTCACGTCCCATTCTCGGCGAGGGTGTTTCTGTGTGGAGTTAGCGTGTTCTCCCCGTGCTTGAATGGGTTTCTTCTGGGTACTCTGGTTTCCTCCTACAGTCCAAAGACATGCATATTAGGCTAAGTGGTTGCTCCAGATTGCCCCTAGGTGTGAGTGTAAGTGTGAAGGGTTGTGTGCATGTGTGTTGGTCCTTTGATGGCCTGGCGAGCTGTTCAGGGTGCACTCCTCACCCACCCCTTCACCCAGAGTCAGCTGGGATGGGCTCCAGCCTCCCCATGACCATTGTAGGATTACATAGGTTGAAAAATGAATGAATGAACAATACAATTTATGAAGAAAAAGAAGAAGATCTCATTATTCCTAATGCTGTTGCCTGGATAATCTTAAAAGAAATGATCACATGATTGTAACTTCACCGAATGGCTTCTATCATCAATATCTGACAAAGTTAATAATATAGTACTTGATCCAGTACATCACTCACTCATGCTCTTGGCCTCAGGACAAGAATGGGCTGATGAATGTCCTCTCTTCCAGAGCTGTCTTTCCTAGGCTATCTTCTCCAGGGCTACCCATCTCCATCCCCGGGGCTTCATCTCTATCTCAGGGTTCCTCCAGGTGGTCTACAGCATCTCCTCTTCCTTCAGGGTTCCACCTGGGAGCATTCTCAGAGTGTAGCCAATCATCACCATTACCAGGGGCAGTGGTGGCTCAGTGGTTAAGGCTCTGGCTCACTCATCCAAAGGCGAGTGGTTCAAGTCCCAATGCCACTAATCTGCGCTGTCAGGCCCTTGAGCAAGGAGTCCTGATCTGCTTTCTCTGCCAGTGGGTCTTGTTGCTGACAGTCTTTGGCAGCGTATTTTAGATCTTAAGATCTTTAAGATCTTTCGCAGACATCGATTGATAAATGATTTTAGTTTCTTGATGTTGGCTTTGGCGAATCTTCAAATTAACCACCTTTAATTCCAGTGTGAAGAAAATCCAGACCATGATAAAAATGTTATGTTCATTATTTTGGTGCATGCTACTTACACCCAGGGTTTCAGTAGCCAACTAAGTGAGCCGGGGTGAATATCCATTGTGATGTATATATAGCACCATGCAGAGACAAGATAAGCACCCTGGTCTCTGTAGTCAACAATGCTGTTCACACCAAAACCCTTATCCAAACCATTTATAAATAGTCAAATAGTTGCCACATGATTATTCCTGGGCGGCATGGTGGTGACGTGGTTAGCACGTCCGCCTCACAGCAAGACGGTCCTGGGTTCGATTCCCATGCGTGCAATGTATCTGTGTGGAGTTTGCGTGTTCTCCCTGTGCTTGCGTGGGTTTCCTCCGGATACTCTGATTTCCTCCCACAGTCCAAAAACATGCACAGTAGGCTGATTGGATGTTCCAAATCACCCCTTGGTGGGAGTGTGAATGGTTGGAATGAGTGTGTGTGTTGGATCTTTGTGTTGGTATTGAGCGGCTTAGAAAATGAATGAATGAACGATGATTATTCCCACTCAGGTGAAAAATATTCATTCATCCTCTGTACCATTTATCTTGTTTAGGGTTGCGGGGATGCTTGGGCCAATCCCAGCTGATTCTGGCCCGAAGGCAGGATATACCCTAAAGAGATCACAGGGCCAATACACAGCCTTTCACACACACACACACACACACACACACACACACACACCTAGAATCTCAATTCAGAATTGCCTCTCGATGTGGATGTCAGTGTGAGGTGTGTGTGGTGGAAAACGGCTTGAACCCAGGACCTTCTTGCTGTGCAGTGAGAGTGCTAATCACTACACCACGGTGCCCCGTGGGTACACAACACATTCGCTCTTTCTTTCTTTCTTTCTTTCTTTTTTTTTGTTCTCTCATTTATTTATTTACACACCAACCATTAATTGTGCACACAGCTTAATCTAGCCCTGACATACTAAAGTGAAGTTATTTAATCATAATGTGTGGGGTATAAAGAAACTTGTATGACTGTAAATTTGCTTATTGGTCTATTGTAATAGCCAAGCTTTGAAAGCCCGGCTAATATAATTTGTGTGATATTTATTCAGAACTCATATATTTTTCATTTACATGGATGAAGTCCGGCAGCCAGAAGCAATATTTTGGAGTAGCCTTGTTTTAGTGCCTTTAAGTTTTTTTCTCAGGGGATTTTGATTGGTCAAATGTCCAATTAAAAAAAATATTTGAGGTTGGCTTGCTGTCAGCCTTGGGCAACTTGAGATAATTAGCATAATACAAAATGGCCACCAAAATCATTCATTCATTTTCTGAACCGCTTAATCCTAATTAGGGTCGCGGGGAAGCTGGCACCCATCTCCGCCGACTCTGGGCGAGGGTGGGGTACACCCTGGACAGCTCGCCAGGCCATCGCAGGGCCAACACTTACACAACCATTCACACTCACACCTAGGGGTGATTTGGAACAGCCAATTAGCCTACTGTGCATGTTTTTGGACTGCAGGAGGAAACCGGAGTACCCGGAGGAAACCCACGCAAGCACGGGGCAAACTCCACACAGAAACGGCCAAGCTGGGAATCGAACCCAGGACCTTCTTGCTGTGAGGCAGATGTGCTAACCCCTACGCCACTGTGCCGCCCTGCCAAAATCATAACAAAGTGTATTTTGTACCACACTTCCCTTAAATATTGACACAGAGATTCAAGTTATACATGGATTCTGGGGTAATTTGATCCAGGAAATTCATTGCTCTCATTTTTATATCAAAAATGGCCACGACGTTCAAGATGGCCACCATAAAAACGAAAAATTGCACCAATTTCAACCACTAGTATACTGCAAACGGAAATGCATGTTAGATATTACCTTTAATCATAGTACTTAGGCTATGATTTTGCACAGTTTGTATTTCAAAATGATTGATAATCTGAAATATTTGACTGGTAATCTCCAATGTTTATGAAAACACTTATTAAGGAGAGAACAGTTACTGATATCCAAGCCACTGTAAAGAAACATCAAAACATCCAACTTCCAACATTATTACCAGGTCATGCATTGAGAGGTTGTGATACGGCGGCAGCATGTTTTGGAATGGGAAAGGGAACATTGTTGAATGTTCTGAAAACTGGTCTGCCATTGGATCTGCCTGGAAATGCTAATGCTAGCTGGCCTGATGTTATGGAGCAAGCAGCACAATTTGTAGCCGCATGTTATGGACAATCAAAATGCAATTCTATGTCTGAGGCCAGAGTTAATGTGTGGACCTTGAAAACAGGAAAATCAGGAGTGGCAAGTACTCCCAAGTTATGTTCTCTTCCACTTACCACAGAGGCATTTGCAGAGAATGCTCACCTCCAGACCCGCATATGGAAGAATGCCTTGAGGCAAGATCCAGACTTAGAACCCACCAAATATGGATGGATAAAGCAAGAAACATCAAAGTCTCTGCTGCCTGTAACCGTTCCTACAAATGTTCAATTAGCACCAAGTTCTATCTGAAAGATGATACGATGCACACGTACAAGCAAACCAACAATTTGTGAATGTAACAAATCAAGGTTGTCATGCACAATATTTTGTGCCTGTTAGAAATCAATTGAATGTTGTAATGGTCAAACAAGAACAACAATGGAGGAGGACGACGAGGAACTATACATGTAGATCAATCCATTATGTTCAAATAATGTCAAAATCAACCTGTTCTAGTGTTTCTTTATTATTTTCTAGTAAAAAAAATAACAGTTTTCACACTTGGCTGCAATATAATGCTTATTTTCCTACTAAAATAAGGCATGCACATTTGTATAAAATTTCAGAAATATGCTGCAGGCAACAAGTAATACTTCAGTGTAGACGTGGATCATTTTAATCCATTACAGAGTAAATACAAAATCAATAAATAACATTACTTTTATTCATTAAGGCTGAAAAAGCAGTTAACAGATATTAATTTTATGCAAGCTATATAAGAAAGACAGATGTACCCATTAGATGTTTTTTTTAGGTTTTTTTAGATTGTTAGATTGTTTAGATTTTTAGGTTTCCATATGTGCGATTGTTTTGATATGCATTGTAGTTTCAGCTCATGTAAAATAAAATAAATACTTTTAAAAAATTATAAAATATGTAAAAATAAAAAAAAGGGAAAAAAATATAAAAACACAACAAAAACAACAACAAAAAAACCCTTGCTTTAGTCGTAATACTGTAATGAAGGTTGTTAATAATAAGGGTGAAGATCCAAAAGGGTGGCTAACTACAGTTTTACGCATGTTCACATCATTCTATTGGTTAATTATATCCTTAAAAGTTAATATTTAACAGTTATTGAGCATATTTCCTACAAAGTGATCAATTAAATTAAGTAATCATACAAATGAATGACCTTAATATTGCTTTATTACACTCCACGGAGATACTCCGAAAAATAATCACATATTGTTATGAATGTGTAACTTTTTTATTTAAACGGCCGCCATTTTTACATGAAAAAATATCACCAATGAATTTCCTGGATCAAATTACACTTAAATTCATGTCTTACTTGACCCTCTCTGTCAACATTTAAGGGAAACATGGTATAATGTATACTTTGATATGATTTTGACAGCCAATTTGTTCTATGCTCATTATCTCAAGGTGCCCAAGGCTGTTTGCGTGCCAACATCAATATTTTTCAAACTGGATATCTGGCCAAACAAAATCCGCTGAGAGAAAAAAACTTAAGGCACTAAAACAAGGTCAGGCCTATCGGCTGCTGGACTAATGTTGAACAGATAACAAAGAGAATTTCACCACTCAGTGTTTCTTTCACGGTTTCTTACAGCCATCACAGGCGAGGAAGCGGTAAAAAATGGAAGCAGAAAATGGACATTCCATTCACGTTGTGCAAATACTAGATTTTCACGTCAAACTAAAAAAAAAGGAAAGACAACTCTGAATTATTTAAGACAAACAAAAATAATCAATGTGTGTTTGACAGGTAGCGTTTTGTGGAACCCTGCTTGATAATATTGCCGATAAATGGTTTGAGAAAACGTGGCAGCCGTAGCCTAATGGTTAGAGAAGTGGCTTTGGGACCAAAAGGTTGCTGGTTCGATTCCCGAACCAGCAGGAAAAATGTGTGGCGGGTGGTGGAGTGAGCTGCACCTTCCCTTCCTCCACCTTTATGGCTGAAGTGCCCTTGAGCAAAACACCTAACCCCCAACTGCTCTCCGGGCGCTCCAAGTGTGTGTGCTCACTTTGGATGGGTTAAATGCAGAGGAAATAATTTCCCTTGTGGAATTAATACGGTCTAGCGAAATAAAAAAGAATTGCAGTGGAAATAAACTACAGCACCTGTTTACACGTTTAGTGGACGTCGAGCTTCCCTGGAAAGCTGCCGTTTAGATGCTGCTGTCTTGAGAACATAGTGTTGAGATACCCCTTCTATCTCAATGCCGAGAAATAATGTCCGTCCTGTTACATAAGATCACATACGAGTCCTTAATGTTAAATCATATTCCATGTATACTTCGAACATATGTGTTCCAGAAGTTCTCTTTTTATTGCTGTATTATGACACTACACATAATAAATTATCAAAAAATATATCAAATAAGCGTTTACATCATGCTTGAAACTTTGACTGTTTTGTCCCTCAAAAAAGCTATAGAGTGACTTTTTGTCATATGAATCTTTTTATCCCAGCTCGGGGCGTTTCTGTGCGGAGTTTGCATGTTCTGTCCGTGCTTGCGTGGGTTTCCTCCGGGTACTCCGGCTTCCTCCTACAGTCCAAAAACATGCACAGTAGGCTAATTGGCTGTTCCAAACCGCCCCTAGGTGTGAGAGTGAGTGTGAATGGTTGTGTGAGTGTTGGCCCTGCGATGGCCTGGCGAGCTGTTCAGGGTGTACCCCGCCCTCGCCCAGCTTCCCCGCGAACCTAATTAGGATTCAGCGGCTTAGAAAATGAATGAATGAATGATGAAATTTTTTTTATTATTATTTAATTTTTTTTGCATTTTTGAGTTAAGAAAATAGCACCAACTCTTTTCATTAATTAAATGCGTTCACACATTTAGAAAATGCACCGATCTACGAAACTTACAGCTCACTTTATTCAGCTGTTATCACACAAGAAAATGTCTTGGCAAATGAATATGTCTTGAAATGGGTTAGTTTAAACCAAACGTAGGATTAATAAAGCTGTTTCGTGATACTTCTTTACTAATTTCAAGCTTCAACAGTCTTGGATTATTGGCTGGGGGAGAACAAATTAAGCATTTATTTCCAGAAAGCAGCGAACGAATCTGCCTATAGAGAAGAAAAGTTTCAAAGCAATAATTCTATATCTATTTCATAATCATCTCATCTTTTTGATTTTTGATTTAACTGTATTAATCCCTCAAGGGAAATTTCAGCTCTGCATTTAACCCGTCCAAAGTGAGCACACATACACACTCGGAGCAGTGGGCTGCCACACACACTGCGGCGCCTGAAGAGCAGTTGGAGGTTAGGTGCCTTGCTCAAGCACACTTTAGCCATGAAGGTGAAGGAAGGGAAGGTGCAATTTACTCCCCCGCCACCACATATTCTCCCAACCCGCTTCTCTAACCATTAGGCCACAGTTGCCCCCATTATCATGAAGGGTGTAACCCATCCTCAAGATATTTTCACTTGGTAAGATATCATTTATTTTTAGTTGGTACGGTAGAGCCACTATACGGCAGGAGGTCAGCACCCATTAGCCATTGCACTTCATGTTCTGGTAATCACTAGCAAATGCTTCACCAGATTTCTGATCATGTGCAAGGTCTTAACCACAAGTGTGCCTCCGTCCACCCAGCAGCATAAATGGGTACCAGTAAAAATACTGGGAAGGTAACCTGTGATGGAGTGTCCCATCCAGGAGGAGTTGACCTTCTAGTCGCTTCACGCTACGGAAACCGGGGATGAGCTCCAGCGGGTGTAAAAAGCCCAACAGACTTTACTTTACTCTTACCTTTTCAATGGTATTCAAAAACATTTTCTGCGATGTGCAAGCGCACTCAGTGCTGGCCGTGGTGGTGCACGTGATATATATTTTTCCCATCTTTGGGGTGCCTGAGTGGGCATGTGAGCACGGACGCAACAGCAAAGTCAAGCTCATGGCTTTACGACATTTGTATAAAGATGGAGGTTTGTGGAGCGCTGCTAAAAATGCAAACGTTATCTACCTGGGATAATACATTCAAATCCCCATATAGAAGACCAACCAGAGTGCACTGCTTGCATAGTATATACTGTACAAAGTTGTCTAGCTACATTTATTTTCTATTCATTTTGTAAGCCGCTGAATCCTAATTAGGGTCGCGGGGAGGCTGGAGCCCATCTCAGTCGACTCTGGGCGAGGGCGGGGTACACCCTGGACAGCTCACCAGGCCATCAAGGGTCAACCCTCAAACAACCATTCACCTAGGGGCAATTTGGAACAGCCAATCAACCTACTGTGCATGTTTTTGGACTGTGGGAGGAAACCAGAGTACTTGGAGGAAACCCACGCAAGCACGGGGAGAACATGCAAACTCCACACAGAGCCCAGGAATAGAACCCAGGCCTTCCTGCTGTGAGGCGGACGTGCTAACCACCGCGCCACCATGCCGCCCCTATCTAATTTTCAAAGGGGGAACAACACCCCCCACCCCCCACCCCCAAGAAAGGATAGAACTGGAACCCATGGTACTATGAAGCTGATGAGACTCTATAGGCATTTCTAAACCATTTCTCTAAGGGCACTCGAGTCCATCACTGAATGGGCAGTTGCTCATTGGTTTGTGAGCCTTTTTAGACGATTAAATCACTAAGTAGGATTTTAAAAAAGGTGAATCATGAGCAGAAGGGGGAAATAAATCAATAGCGCACGAGCTTAGTTCAAACCGAATCTGTTCGTTTTCTAAAGAGAGGAAAAACCACACAGCCTTCATCCTTGTTACGTGTGGTGCATGGATGGAAACCAATTTATATTTGTTTCTCTGCACAAAAAATAAAATAAATAAAAATGCATTTAATAGATCGATACATCACCGCATGACAAGGTTCGAGCATCAGAAAGATGTAAGGTGATGTGGGATGTATTTGGTGTGATGAGAGATTCAGGGATTACTGAAACACTTAGAAGACGGAGAGTACATATTGTAAAATTAACAAGAGCATTGATCTTTGAAAGCCTCTTGGGTTACGGGCTGCCAATCAGAGTGGAAATGAAGCTTGCTCTGCAATCATTCAGGCAACAGAGCTTTAATTAATTATTAATGCCCAACTAAATCAAGCATTTATATTTACATCAGCTTCGTTTAATGCCATCGATATTTTATTTTGCTTTAATTTAATGTTCGGCTGGAACCGGGCCGTACTGTTAAGTATACGAGTCGAAAACAATAAGTCTGTAAAAGTGTGACTTGAAGCTACAGGATTTATAAATTGAACTTATAGTGCTTTTCCTCTCCACACACATTGTTTCGAGGCTCAGGTCTCCAACTCTCCCTCCTCTTCTCTATCTGATATTGAACACCATCATCTCATGTGTGCGCCGGTAATGTCAGACAAAACTGAAATCAATGAGGCATCGGCTTGAAGAATGAGAGAGGAGGGATCGGAGGCCAGGAAGGCAGCCGTGGGTGGACTGTTCTACTCGAATCTTGTTACAAGAAGCTTGTAGGTTTCTTCTACAACCTCGGCGGGTCGCTAAGGGCCTGATAGGCCATGGTTTATAGAAAGGGAAAAAAAGATTTCTATAAAGTCCCGAAGCCTTCAAATTCAGAAAGCAGTACTGCTAAGACTGGGCGGTACGGTGGCGTAGTGGTTAGCATGTCCGCCTCACAGCAAGAAGGTCCCGGGCTCGGCGAGGGCGTTTCTGTGTGGAGTCTGCATGTTATCCCCGTGCTGGGAAGGGTTTCCTCCAGGTACTGCGGTTTCCTCCAACAGTCCAAAAACATGCACATTAGGCTAACTGGCTGTTCCATATTGCCCCTAGCCGTGAGTGTGAGTGTTGCCCTGCAATGCTTTGGCGAGCTGTTCAGGGTGTACCCATTTTGGGGTGGGGTGATAAGGAGTTACACTTATCCCCTAAATGTTGATAATATTCCTAAAAAGTTCCAACGTGTTCAATTCCTCCTATTACCTGACTTATTTGAATACTCGATCCTGATTGGTGCATCACTGTCTGTTATTGTGTAATGGACAGACCGCTTAGCGGTGCTCCACTTGGGACGAGACTCACTGTCTGTCTGTTTCTTTTGTCACAGTGTCCCAGCAGTGTGTCACATGACCTACACACTCTGTAATAATATCACCACAAAGAATGGGAGGTACCACCCTTGGACGTACCACCACGTGTAGAGCCTTGTGCACTGCTTCTAGCTTCTTTATCACATTATTGTTGTTAAATAGGCTACCCCAGACTCTTGCTATGGAGTGCGTTATTTGTGGAAGCAATAAAATAATAAAATGTCAAATTGTCACATGACCTACACATTCTGTAATGTCACAGAGGGGGGCGCTACCTTCTGGTTGATTTTTTTTGGCAGGAAGTCATGTAATAAGTGCGATAGTAGTGTATGGCTCGTTTATTTCATTAGTAGCCTTAGATTACAGGCAGCAGCCACCATAGGGGACCCTGTGAATGTGTTGTTACTATAGAAACGAATGGGTTTTTTTTTCCAACCAATCAGAATCAACAATCTAACAATCCTCACACAGACAGCCATTTTTTTTTCTTATGGCTGTTCTTCTTAAATATCGCGTTTAGACAAACTGATGTCTCGCACATTTGTTCATTCCGTATACCTTTATCAAGATCATAACGAGCCCCAAATACTTATTATCCTGTCAAGTGAAGTGCTCCTCATCTGTCCTTCAGTTAAAAAAAAAAAAAAGAGAGAGAGAGACGGGTCCACATTATCACGCTGTCATGACTGGTGACAAATTAGCATTAAATGTTTCTGCCTGATTAAGTGATGTCAGAGCATGTGATTGACAGCAGTGTGTGATCTATAATTTGGTGTGTGTGTGTGTGTGTGTGTGTGACCAGGTGTGAGCATAGTGGATAACTTTGATCATGAACATGTTGAACCTCTCCCTTTTCTTTGATGATTTTTTAAAGCATTTCCCTTTTTTTAAATCCAAAATGATAAAAGATGTTACAGGATTACAGACAGGGCGGCACCACGGCGTAGCGGTTAGCGCGTCCGCCTGACAGCAAGACAGTCCTGGGTCTGAGTCCCGGGCTTGGTGTCTGGGTGGAGTATGCATGTTCTCTCCGTACTTGCATGGGTTTCCTCCGGGTACTCTGGTTTCCTCCCACAGTCCAAAGAAATGCACATAAGGCTAATTGGCTATTATAAAATTGCCCCTAGGTGTGAGTATGGATATGTGCATGTGTTGGCCTTTTAATTGCCTGGGGAGTTGTTCAGGCCGTACCACACCTTCATCCACACAACCCTAATAGGATTATAGGACTTAACAGTTCAGACAAGTTGAAGGTCGTGGGTTCAAGCCCCACTATCACCGAGTTGTCACTGCTGTCCCCCCAGTGCAGCTAACTGGGTTATTAAAGGCCGGCCATGTCTCTCACTGTCTGTGGTGAGA
>JBCNYH010000010.1:21250807-21279998 GCA_039654325.1 Tandanus tandanus
TAGATTTGTAATATCAGTTGCAGGCTTTACTGTTACCCAGTGAACAAAATTGGAGAAATAAAGACTACATAAGCAGGACTGTGGGAATAGTGAAGATAATAGCTGATTAAATAAAAAATGACAGCTACAAGTAGAAATGATATGTCTTTTTGCTCAACAGCAGGTTTTGGCAAACAGGCCGCTACAGGAAATTCATAACTGTTTGCAGTATCATGTTATTCATTTAACTTCCCTGGCATTATTATTTTAAGCGGTCTTACACATGGTACAAAAAAAAAAAAAAGGAAAAAAAAAAAAGGAGAACAGGTTTCTTGGGAGCTCTTTGGATAGGGAAGAATTCTTGGCTTAATAAAAGGGTCCACAGCAAATGAGAAATCATCTGTCTGAAAATTACATTAAGTCAAGTCACTTTCTTTGCGTAGCACATTTAATAACAACAGGAGTTACCCCAAAGTGCTTTGCAGTTGATGTAGATTAGAGGAATGAAACGAGATCATGAAAAAACAAGCACGACAAGGCAAGGAAATGAGAAACATACACAAAGTAAAAATATCTAGAAGTTAGACCAAAGTCAAATTTAATACCAAAATAAAATAAAATAAATAAAATATAAAATAAAATAAGGATGGAAATTTTAAAGCAAGAGAAACTAGAGGTGCCCTCTTAGATTGTAAGGTACCTCTGCCATGCAAATAGACCGTATATGGGTACTAGTTTTAATGACCCGTGTGCTCGCTTTACAATCCATTCGATAGTATTCGGATGTGACAAAATTTACAAAACAAAAACATTTGTTTAAGGATGTCTGGGGTTTGACCTTGGAAGGTCACTCAAGGTCAAAGGTAATTGGATCACTGGAATCTCCATATATGTTTTCTTATTAGTGTTCCATAGGAACAGCATTAATTAATCAGTACTACGGTACTAATTTCAAAGTTAGTGCTCCAAATCCCTCAAGGTCAAAGGGGATTATCCCGTTTCAACGCCTGTGTAAGCTTTCCGGCCTGTCCCTCCTTGCATCTACGAGTCTGTATCACTTTGTTTCTCAGATATATGCAATTTTAATTTTTACATGGGTTATGTCTATCTCCAAAGACTTTGTGACCTTGCTCTGACCTTGAACTTTGACCTTGACATTCCAAAAACCTTCTGGGGCTCAGGTGGAGTAGTGTCCCCACCAAGTTGCTTGCATGGGTACGGTCAGAATTTCATTTAAATTATTAGTTATTAATTATAGCGATTCTGTGTTATATTGACTATTACTGCTAATGCTTGGGATTGTGGGTAAAATGATACAATGACCACTTGTTCATGGAGAAAGTAGAAACGCCTGATGCATTTTGTCACCTGGTGCAGAATCCCGGGTGCTCTGTGTCACTCTGTAGTCCTGGTCTGAATCCCAGGGGCTCAAATCGTACTCCGAATTTTTATTGTTTATGCGTTTTGTAAAATTGTCTCTCAGATTTTATTGGAATTCTGCATTACCTGCTCAATTACACTAAGATGTAGAGTGACACTGTGGCTCGAGCCCTGTGCCTGGCGAGGGCGTTTCTGTATGGAGTTTGCATGTTCTCCCTGTGCTTGCTTGGGTTTCCTCCAGGTACTCCAGTTTCCTCCCACAGTCTAAATACATACACATTAGGAGAATTGGATATTCTCAAATGCCACTCGGTGTGAATATGAGTACGAATGGTCATGTATATGTGTTGGCCCTGCGATGGGCTTGGGATGTGCTCCAGTCTGCCCACAACTCTAATAAAGGATAAAGCAGCTCCCAAAATGAAATTAAATGAAATACGTAAATGCACATTCATGCACAAATTCAAAATTAAAGCTCAAGTATAAACCCGAGTGGGCTGATTTGATATTTCTTGTCGTTCCCTGAACTGCTTGTGTGGGTTCAGAGATGATATTTTCCATATGTGTAGGTTTGGGTTGATGAGTGACTCAAAAGTCAAGAGAGTTTTAATGATCCTGCAGCTCACTTCCCCGCATGACAGACCAAATCCAGCCACGCTGCTTCTTATACATGATCGGGGAGCTGTTTGGATCTCAGTAATGTTCCACTTGCAGTTATGTATCACAGTAAAGGTTTTTTTAGGTAAATTTATATTTATGTGCTTGCATTTTATACAACGTCACAAAAACAGTATTTTGCTGATCCAGCCCACTGTAATTACACATTTCACTGAATATTTTAAAAGCCTTTTATTTTCTAATTAAATCCATTTTTAGCCCCTCCCACAAAGTGGCTCGGGAGCTATAGAAATGGGTTCCGTCTGTCTATCCGTCGCATTTTAGTTTCCGGACATTTACTCGCCGTGCGCTGAAGCTGGGGCTTTTAAACTTGGTGTGCTTGTTCACTACTATGAGTGCTAGGATGAGTTTGTGTATGAGTGACCTTGACCTACTTTTCAAGGTCACAGAGGCAAAACTGTATATTAGGTTTATATGAAGGATTATTGAGGTATTGAGGTTGAAATGAAGACGCAAAAAAATATTTTTCAGCTTTATTTACTCAGTGCGGGCGGCACGGTGGCACAGTGGTTAGCATGTCCGCCTCACAGCATGAAGGTCCTGGGTTCAATTCCCGGGCTCGGGTGTTTCTGTGTGGAATTTGCATGTACTCCCTATGCTTGTGTGGGTTTCCTCCGGGTACTCCGGTTTCCTCCCACAGTCCAAAGACATGCACATCAGGCCAATTGGCTGTTAAAATTGCCCCTAAGTGTGGATGTGAGTGTGAATGGTTGTGTGTGTGATGCCCAGTGATGGTCTGGCGAGCTGCCTTAACCCGGAGTCGGCTGAGATAGGTTCCAGCCTCCCTGCGGCCCTGATAGTCGGATTAGGCAGTTCAGTAAATAGCAAATAGTAGATCTGTGTGTGGTGATTGCGAGGGAAGTTCAATTTCCTCCAGACTGTAAGCATCTCGCTTTGCTCGTTGTGTGATTTCTGTGATTCATGACAAGCACCACAGTTTAAAAAAATAAATAAATAAAAACTGTCTCAGTGGTTTTCTGAGCTTTTGAAAGCGGAGCGGCAGATAGGATCACAGTGAAGTTCGATTAAATGTTAATTATGAGGTGTAAATATCCATCAAACTCTTGATATGAAACGGGGGCTTGGTGGAAGTTACTTGTAATCAGTGTGTGGTATCAGTTTGACAGTAAAAAGACAGTTAAGTTAGCTTTCGGAGCATGCTGTGCATTACTCACTGTCTCATGAGGATATTGTGAAATGGAATTCAGTTTAAAAGTGGAAGATGACAGCACACGCCGGGTGGAGTTAGTTTAGAGTGTCAGTCAGTGTGATTTATAGCACGTAGCCTACTGTGCATCAGCACACCTCCCTACAGTGGATATAACATTAACTCCCTCCGGAACCACAATAAATTATGTCTATATTGAAATGTTTGTGATCTGCTTAGTATTTTTAATCTAGCATTGCTATCACCATTATAGTGATGTTTAATAAGGGGTGGGGTGGGGGTGGGGGGGAAGCAACTATTTCATATATATATATATATATCTTGCTCTTTGAAAAATGTTGGCCTTAAAGTCCCAGAATGCAATGCAGCTATAAGATATAGCTCCCCTGAGTTGACAACTTGGCTAGTTGGTGATCTATGAGAGCTACGAGATCTAGAAGATTTACGAGCATAATTGTGTTGACTGTGCTATCAGTATTAAAGCTCAAGTTTTGGAAACTGATGTGTTTGGGCAGAGAATACAGCTGACGAGTTTCCAGAACAGGAAACTAAAGTGCCGCTGCATCACTCTCTAAGTAAGGGCTAAAATCCATTGCACTATCCATTCCATTATCAACAAGTCGTTCATTGGGTCATTTCCTAAGCCTCTTAATACAAATTAGGGTCGCGGGGAGGCTGGCGCCTATCTCAGACGACCCTGGGTGAGGGCGGGGTACACCCTGGACAGCTCACCAGGCCATTGTAGGGCCAACACACATACACTATTCACACTCACTCTTACACCAAGGGGTGATTAAGAGCAACCAATTAGCCTACTGTGCATGTTTTTGGACTGTGGGAGGAAACCGAAGTACCCAGAGGAAACCCACGCAAGCACGGGGAGAACATGCAAACTTCACACAGAAACGCCCCGAGCCCAGGAATCGAACCCGGGACCTTCTTGCTGTGAGGTGGACGTGCTAACCACGTGTTGTGTGTAATGTAGGAAAACATTAAGTAAAGATTAAGTAAAGAAGTTAAAATAGAATTATTCATAATTCATTCATCATTGGGCAGCACGGTGGTGTAGTGGTTAGCACTTCTGACTCACAGCAAGCAGAGCCTGGGTTTGAGTTTAGGGCTCAGTGAAGGGGCTTCTGTGTGCAGTTTGCATCTTATTTCCGGGGCCTGTGTGGGTTTGGCCTTGTGAGGGACTGACAAGCTGTTCAGAGTGTACCCCCTCCTTCATCCAGAGTTGGCTGAGACAGGCTCCAGCCTCTTTGCCACCCTAGTAGGTTTAAGGGGATGATCACAGTAGAGGTTTGATAGAAAAGCAACGGATGCAAATAGATGTTTTTTGCGATTTTTGAAATTGGCATCAAGATATTTTGTGACTACACACGCAAGCAAGCATTTCGCTGCTTAAATAAATATATCGCACAAACGTTGTGAGAAAGTCGTGCATAAATTAGCGACTGATTTGCAAGTAATTTCTGACAGGTTTGCTGCTGTTTGGCACGAAAAATTCGAACCTCTTGTCGTAAATCTGTCGTTTAGTTCGCTGTTTGTTCTGAAACCATTCACTTTTTATTTGCGTGTTATTAGCGCGAATAAAATGCGAATAAAATACGAACGATGACAAAATGCACGGAATATTGTGGATGCCAGCAAGTCTCAAACTTTTCTCAAACTTTCTGCGTGGAAGTCTCCTACTTGTCGCTTTTCTTTGCGAACGAAAAACGAATAATTTGCGACCTTCTCATGACATGTGCGGACTGTTTGAGGAGAGTTTGAGATTATCCCCGTAAGAGCCTCGTTTTGCGACATTCGCGTAAATTTCAAACGTTTGAAGTTTTTTGTGGTGCGTTCACGAACCAGGCGACCAAAAATGCAAATACCACGCAACACATTTGAGAATGAAAAGCAACAGCCACGAATTGCCATTCGCATCAGTCGCTTTTCTATCGCAGCTCTAGTGTGATCGCCCCTTAGCAGTTCATCTTTGCTTCCGCTATCCTAACGCATTTTTTAAACTTTTTATTCTTTTTTTTTTTTTTTTTTTTTGCAGTGTACTCTATATTCTTTGTAACAATCACATACACTTACAGTTTTCGGGGGATTTCCACAAAACAAGACTTTTGACATTTGACCTGGGGTTTTTTGGACTTCCTGCAGCCTGCAGCATCAGATGGACTTCCTGATGCCTGCAGCATCAGTTCCGGCCTTTGTCTATTCTAGATAGCTATGTCCTAATATCTATACAATGCACACTCAGACCATTCACTGGAAACATGGCACAGCTGTGCATGAATAGAAGACAGGTCATCATTGTCCTGGAAAGTTGTAGTTAGCAACCGCAATAAGATAATAATTGGGTGAATTTAAAGAGCTAAGTATTATAAAAGCCTCTTGACAACTATTTCAAAGCATAATTAGGAAGTAATACATTCACAGAGTTCAGCAGTCTGTAAGCAGGGCCTCCTGACAGCCAATTAAATGCTTGAGAGGATGTGATACTAATAATTCACTTATTACCAGAGGTTAAGCTGGTGAAAGGTTGGGGAGTGTAGATTTTATTAAAGGGATGCAGTGTTTAAAAACTGATGCAATATCTCCAGTCTTAAAATATTACGCCCATAAAAAAGTCATAAGAAATAAGAAAAAAAAATATAATTACATTTTTATGGTTTATTTTTACATTTTTTATTGATTCAACAATTTTGCATGGTGCATAATGTCTACTAGTATATGCTACATGAGAATGGTGTGATCTGATTGGTCCGCTATCTCAAGACTCATTATTGTAAGTGGATAGTGCTTGAATAAAAATGACGGACATTCCCAGTTTTTCACCGTCACTCAGAGCTAGTGGTGTCATTATTATTCTATTTTAAATTAAGCCATAAAAACCCTGTTTAGTTTTAGTTGGTGTTTCGTGTTTCCACAAGGTTGCTGGTAAGGTTTGAAGGGAGTCTCGCCCATCGGCCACACCTTATTATGGCTTCTTCCTAGAGGCCTGTTTCTTGGGGCAGGCTGGCAAAGTAGTATTGGTGTTAAATAAATAAATAAATAAATAAATAAATAAGGCGTCACAATGGAGCAGTGGCTAGCACGTCCGCACGGTTAGTTCGATTCCCGGCCTGAGTGGAGTTTTCTCCAGGTACTTTGGTTTCCTCCAACAGTCCAAAAACATGCACAGTAGGCTAACTGGCTGTTCCAAGTCACTCCTGGGTGTGAGTGTGAGCATGAATGGTTGTGTGAGTGTTGGCCCTGCAATGGTCTGGCGAGCTGTTCAGGGTGTATCCCGCCCTCACCCGGACTCGGCTGAAATGGGCGCCGACCTCCTCGCGACCCTACTTAGGGTTAAGCGGCTTAGAAAATCAATAAATTAATAAATAAATAAATAAATAAATAAATAAATAAATACCAATTCTTTAACTAAAAAAAATATATGACTAACATGAAAAATTAGTTTGATTTCAAATGTTTTTGCCTTTTGTGAAATGAGTCTAGAGTTAAAAAACAAAAAATCTGGCTGGCTGGGGTTAACTTTTAGTCGAAAGACATCTTAGCTTTGCTCAGCTTTTGATACAGGCTAAAACAATTATGCGTCTCAGTCTTGGTGAATGTTGCTGAATTGAATGTCCCCTCATCGTTCTGTGACATGCACCTTGCTCCCGGCGCACAGTAGCTCATTATCCCGAAATAGCAAACCAATCAGATCACGCCATTCCTGAGTAGATATGGTTATACCGCAGTCCTGTTGAATTGTCCAATCTGATTGGACAGAAGGTGTTGAGTCACTTTTTTCTTCTTCTTTAGACTGCTCCCATTAGGGGTCAGCACATCAGATCACCCTTCTCCATCTTGCATCCCACTCTGTCCTATCTCAGCACATCCATAAATCTCCTCTTTTCGGCCTCCCAGCCACTTCCATCCTTAACATTCTTCTACCAATATACCCTTCATCCCTCCTCTGCACATGCCCAAACCATGCCAATCTGGCCTCAGCCACGTTATCTTCCAACACTCCTTCCTGTGCTGTTCCTCTAACATATTAGTTTTTAAATCTGTCCATTCTTATCACTCCCAGAGAAAATCACAGCCTCTTCATCTCCGCCACTTCCAGCTCTGCCTCCTGTCTTTTTGTCAGCGCTACCATCTCCAAAACTTACAGCATAGCTGGCCTCACTAGTGTGTAACAAAGTGTGTGTTGGGTCTGCGATAGACCGGCGAGACGGCTGAGATAGGCGCCAGCCTCCTCCTCCGGGTACCCGGTGGAAACCCAAGCAAGCACGTGGAGAACATGCACACTCTGCACAGAAATGTCCCGAACCCGGGAAGTGAACCCAGGACCTTCTTGCTGTGGGGCGAACGTTCCTTTAATATTATTATTATTATTTACTTGTTTGTTTTAGTTATTAAACCGCTCTGGAAAAAATATCACACACATCATATCATATCATGTTTACAGCTTCGGACTTATAAAATATGAACTTCCGTGTCGGACTTGAAGGCAGCATAAGTCATACCAGTTTTTATATATTGAAGGGGCTCAAATATTTACGCAACCCTTAAATGCCCTTCAGAACCATTCAAGCGCCCATCGTGATTCATCTTGGCATTAGATGGATTGTAAGATAAATATACAACTCGATCCACAATCCACCATCTTCAAGAGCTGAACTGGTGTAAAGAAAGTCACTTGTCCTTAATCTGAAGCCTTGGATCGGGTTCTGAGTGAATTCAATAACAGAAAGGCTCGCATATTAGCTGTCTGCTCTTTCATGAGTTATATCCATCTGGCTTGTCAGCTGTGCCTCGCAGCAGTCTGTATGAATGGACTAACAGTAGAGCGAACAGACAAGAAAGAAGTACCCGTGTCCTGCTTTTCTCTACACACACATTATAATACAGGCCTTCTTTTGTGTAATCAGCGCAGGACTCTGATCCATCGCTGTCTGGCTTTTAGCTAAATTATGATGTGCAGTGCAGGAAGTCCATGCCACTGCACAAAAGCGTGGGAGAGTGAGAACTACCGAGGGAGTCAGAAAGTCATCCGAATATGGAAATTTACTTTTTAGTGCAAAAAAAATGATTACATTGTGGTTAAGGCATGAACTGTGCAATTTCATGGCGAACCAAGATAAGGCATGCAGTAACTAGGGATGTATGAGGTTACTTCTACATCAACATGACTGACATACCAGACAGACGTCTCACATTTCGCACTTCTGGAACTGTGTATGTTCAAGACGCGTATCAGTTTGTTTGGTTTGGGCGGAATTTTAGCAGTAAGAGATATTGCATTGTACTGTACAGGGGACGCATTATGTTTTTTCTTTTTTTCAAAAGGAAAGAATAGAAAATGTAACATCACATTTTAGTGGAGCTCCTGAGCGAAGCCCCTTCGGCATGGAACAGGAACTGGATGGTTGTGCTGTGTCCGTGCCACCACAGGAAACCCAATAAGGCTGCCGCGTCGCCATTAAAAAACCCCCAACAGATTAATAACAGGGATTAGAATTTTCCGCCAATCCACAGATTTCCACTTTTTCAATAGTCAAAATAGCCCTTCTTGAGATTGATGCAAATTTAGTGTAAAATCTTGAGTGTTTTTTTTTTTTGTTTTGTTTTTTTTCCGGGGGAAATGGGGTGATACTGGTATGCTGCATGGCGGGCCCGGTTAATGGCAGCCGTTACCCACCTGAACGCACCCTGGACTTCACCCTTGCTGCGCTGCCACCTGCTGTGATAAATGTTATGTCATGATATTGTCTGGCTTTTTCCCTCCCTAACAGAAGTAAAATGACTGCCATTGGCTACTCAACAAGAGGGTGATGTGAACTTTGTCAATATGTTATCCTTCATATTACATATTATCATATACCATTAAAAATTTCCTTCCAGGGGACATCATTCCACCTCGGGGGCAGTTATGACGTTAGGCTAATTGGCTGTTCCAAATTACCCCTAGGTGTGGGCGTGAGTGGTCGTGTGCATGGGTTGGCCTTGCGATGGACTGTTGAGCTGTTCAGGGTATACCCTGCCTCATCCCAGTGTCGACTGAGATAAGCTCCAGTCTTCCGGTGACCACAGTAGGACTAAGCAGTTTGGCAAAGGAGTGAGTGAGAGAGAGTGAAAAAAATCTTTGTCCATCCATTGGTGAAGATCTGGTGCATGTGAAGGTCTGTGAATTTTAATCAATCATTAAACCATTCTTCATGGCACGCGGATACGGTGGAGTTGCTCCAGTAGTTCCAGTGGCCAGTTTTCAGCACTAACGAACTACAGAGAATATGGCTCTGATCCATACATTAGTTTTTGTACCAGTTTTCATTTGCCGAACCACTCAATCCTGTTAGGGTCGCAGGGAGGCTGGAGCCTATCTCAGACGACACTGGGCAAAGGCGGAGTACACCCTAAATAGCTCACCAGACCATCGCAGGGCCAACACTCACAACCATTTACACTCACACCTAGAGGCAATTTGAAACAGCCAGTTAGCCTGGTGTGCATGTCTATGGACTGTTGGAGGAAACCAGAGTACCCGGAGGAAACCCACACAAGCACGGGGAAAACATGCAAACTCTACACAGAAACACCCTTGCCTGCTCCAAGGCTCGAACTCAGGCCCTATTTTCCGTGAGGTGGACATGCTAACCACTGTGCCGCTCTTCCACTTTCTTGTCTTTGGAATATCTCTTACATATGGCAGTGATGTTATTTTTCATCTGGAAGCTACCAGCTGCTGTAGATTGCCACGTGAGCAGACACTTGTATGAAAAACGCATTCGCTTTACAGAACACTGCATGCGGTTGCGGCTGCCTTTTGATGATTGCTTTTTTTTATTTCCAGCTCAGATCTAAGAGAAACCGTGTAAAACCTCCCATGAGTAAGTAGCCTCAAGTGGTACACGCTGTGAGCAAGAGGGCTGTAAGAACAGCAGTTTCCATGACCCTCCGTTTTTTCCCCCCCCAGGCCTGAGTCACAGACCAACTTGATAAAAACCAAGATGGTGACTGAGTCCTTTAGTCCAATTTAACCCTGGGAACCCCAACTGAGAAAAGAACCCCCACAGCTTCCAAAAATTTTAGAGAGAAATGAGTCGTGTTTTCCCACAGTTCCCCAGAGAGCAGCTGATGACTGAGACTGCAGTGTAAAAGAAACCCAGAGGTACTAAAGATTAAGTAAATAAAGTCTTATTTCTAGTATTGTTGCAATGTGAATCATTAATCTATAATATCGAAATTGTTCCCGTATGATTTCCCTTACTCGACAAGTTTTTGGTGGGAACTCTCAAACCCCATTCACGTATATCAAAGTGAAGGGAATAAAAACAACTTCTCTCTCTCTCTCTCTCTCTCTCTCTCTCTCTCTCTCTCTTTCTGTTTTTGCTGAGGTACACATGCTACTTCTTGGTCCGTCCATCCTGTGGTCCCTCCTGGTGTGCTGCTGCTGGTGGAGTGCTCGTCTTGGAGGCCCCTTGCTCCTGCTGATGGAGATACATATGGACTTAGATCTGCACTCAGAGACTGTGAAGACGACTTTTCACTGCTGGTGATATAAACACTTTTGCTAAAATGATTTAGGGCTTACAGTTGTGGTATAACCAATCGGACTACATGTTGGACTGTAGTGAGGTTTCACCACATGGTTTGTATTTTTATCTGGTTTCACCCAAATGAGGATGGGTTTCACTTTTGAGTCTGGTTCCTCTCAAGGTTTCTTCCTCGTGTCAAACAAGGGAGTTTTTCCCTTGCCGCCGTCGCTGCGGGCTTGCTCGTTAGGGATATGTAGGGTTTGTAGAAGAAATGCTTAAATTCTTCTTTAAATTTGTTTTAGAATGTAAAGCTGGTTTGAAACAATGTCAATTGTAAAAGGCGGTATACAAATAAAACTGAATTGAACTGAAATTGAATTGAATGTTTGAGGTTTGCTACGCGAAACGGAAAACACTGGAACAAACAAAACGACATTTAGCTCCAAAATTAGCCTTTTTATTCAGGTGTTTGAGGGTGAATAATTGAAATACCTGTACATAAGATTATCCACAAAGCATGTGTCAGAAACCTTTTCCGCTCATAAAGCCGGTCATTTTTGATCATTTAAACCAGCACCAAACTCCTCCAACCACCCCCCCCCCTCCCCCCCTTTACCCAACCACACCGTCAACTTCATCCTTTTTTGGTACAAATTCAACACTTGTGCTGATAATGTTACTCTGCTGATTTTTTTCTTTTCTTTTCTTTTTTTTTGTGGAGTAACTTTCTTTACCTTTATTTTTTTCCTTTATTTTTTTTCTTATAAAAAAAGCCTCGAACCTTCCACGTATCTTGTTTCAGCTGAAATCAGTTTTAGCACTCCATACATAAATTTTGGAAAGAGGTCCTTTTTTAAACCGTTGTGAAAAGATAAAAACATGCAAAAAAAAGAAATGAAATGAAATAAAATAAAATGGAAAACTCATAGCCCGATTTGCTTACTTTTGAAACATTTACAAGATCGAAATGGTTTTCGCACTTCTTTATCGACTACATCAAAAGTAAAAGAAGAAAAAAAAAGAAATATGTACACACATTTTTACAGTAGAGTAAAAACTGAGGGCATCAGATGGCGGCTAAGGCAAATGAAGTGTGCATGAACGAGAGCACAAAAGGAAACAACTGCTGCCTGTTTTTTTTTTTTTTTAAAGAAAGAAATGTAATACCACTTCAGAAAGAAAAGTAAAACTTTTTTTTTCTTTGAAAACTCTCTTCATCTGCATATTATAAGGTTCAACTTTAAATGAAAAAGAAAATCTACATTTTTACTGAACTGTACACTGATCTTTTCAATAATTTTGCCCTAGTTAAGGTAGGAACCTTCATTTTTGATCTCTATAAATTCCTTTAATACCTTTTCTGTAGATGGTAACCAGGAAAACAGAAACATCATGAAAAAGATCAGAAATTAACACTTTTTTTTTTCGTCTTGGAATCACTCCAAATATCAGTACCATTAAAGCCTTGAACATTCTACAAACTAATCGCTCGGATCCCAAAAAAAAAAGAGAAAAAAAAAAAAAGAAAAATGGAAACGTGTACAAAAAGGCACGTTAAATCCCAGTGCTTCTGTACTGTAAAATTCAAGTCAGTGTAACTGAGCGCTTATTGTAGCCTACAATCCAAAAACTGTGACGTCATCTCTTCCTAGTCTCCCCTTCTGCTCATCTCCAGATCCTTCCCAGTGCCAAAAGCCTTCAACAAGCATAAATCTGCCTACACTACAACACTGAGCCTAGGATTTAGTTTACTTTGTTGATTTTTTTCTTTCTTTTTTTTTTTCATAATACATTTTAGTTTTCTGCTTAAATCCGTCTGTTGTCAGGGGGAAATCGGTTGACAGAAGCTGTCTTCGTCCATCAGTCACAATGGGGGGTGGGTGGGTACAGAAAAGCCAGGCATATGTGTGAATTTCTCCCTCGTTTTCACTCCAGCTCACTCGTCCGAGCCTCCGTACATGTCGGCAAGTTTGCGGAAACGTGGTCCCCAGTCGTTGAGGTAATCGTAATCCTGGTCTCCGCCGCTGCTGGATGAGCTGATGGAGCTGAGCGAGCCGGCCGTCGAGCCACTGCCCTCGTAGTCGAACACCAGCAGCGAGTCGTATGGAGGGGCTGTCGGGTCACTGTCGGCTGCTTTCAGACCCTGCCAAGACAAAACACGCAGAAAATAAGACTTTAACCCAAAATAAAACCTTCCTCATAAATAATGCATCTGTTTATTAATTCTCACAACTTCGGCACCTTGGGTCAGTTGTGCATTGTTCTGAAAGTTCTTGTGTACATGAGTGGAGCAGTGCCTAGAAGTGAATATTTTTAGCCAAAAAAAAAAAAAGAGTAAAACAGACTTCTTGTATGAAGAAAACTAAAAAAAACTTAAATCATGAACAGGCGCTCCTCGACTTATGACAGACCCAACGTATGACGTTTTGAGATTCCGACGCTCGTGCCATGTCAATTCATTAAGAATTGTCGCTCCAACTTTCGACATTTGCGTCGTAAATATAAATCTTGCGCACAAACTAGTACCTTCTCCTAATAAGCCTGTCTCTCCTTCCATTGCTCCGCCCCTTCCTGTGTTCAAGTCACCCGCAGGAGAAAAGTAAGGAATTATCTCTTTTTTGCTTGTTTCATTTTATTATTTGAAACAAGCAAAACGTAGGAACAGAACCCTGTCGTAGGTCGAGGACTTATCGGACATATCTGTTAATATACATCGCAAGACGTTTAACAATTATGCGCCGAGGGCGAGGTTGATGTCGCCAAAAAGTCCCCAAGATGGAATGCTGAGTCAATTCAGCAACATCCAACAAGTCTGAGGTGAATAAAGCATTTAGTATATACTACATGGAAACACAGGCAAAAAAGCACAACAAAACGAGATTTTTCTAGTTTATATTTACCCATTTAAACCATGACAGAGGCAGGTCAGGTGACCCGAGTCTCTGGTTAACCATACCCTTTCAGAGTTTGTATACTACATAAAACATATTTAGAAACAAGACTTTTATGGTTGATTTTTTATTTGTCAAGTGTGAAAATAATACCCGTGAAACACTGTGAGTGTCCATTGTTTTATTCAAGCATTATCCACTCAGAATAATTTTTTTAATCCCAAGATAGTGGACTAATCGCGTCATGCTGTTACCCTGTAGTATACTGTATACTAATTGTCATTATACTGCACGCTTAAACAAAGATGTCCCAGTGCTGCTAAATTCTTCTTTCTAATTGGTCAGAAGATAGTTACAACAACCAACAGGGGAGCTGGTATAGCTGCTGCTCAACAGAAACATATCAAAACACATGTTGACATGTTTACCATTTCTGGGAGAAGGTGATTATTTAGCAGTTTGTAAAAGGAGCCTCCAGTGTCAGAGCTTTGCAACATGTGAAGCTGGAAACTTTCTGTTTTTGAAAGAAAAAAAAAAAAAAAAGGTTTGCATGCCTTCAAGAGGTTTTTGTGTTGTTTTGTGGTTTCATGGTACGTTATTGTTTTTTGTCTTATTCTATAATAAAATATAAAATTCTAATGTGTCATTCACCAAATGATGGCTGCAGTGCAAGAGGAAAAACAATTTTAAGCATGCCAAAGGGAAAAAAAAAAAACATTAAAAACGTAAAGTACTTAGCATAACTGTTAACCTTATCAGTGTCTTAGATTTCACTTTAAGAGCTTAAGTTACCAACCCTATGAGTTTTAAATGCACTTCAAGTGTAATGGATCCCAAACATGAGGAAGGGAGCAAGCAGGAAGTCATCACTTCTTATTAAACATGAGTCATAAAAAGTTTAGTCTAGACCCCAGTTCCTGCTAAATTCCACCAAAAGTCATGTTTAGGGCAAGTATAAGTCATGTTTTGGCTGACATTCGACGTATACTGAGCATGACTGTGTGTGGAGCATAGCACATGACATTTGGGGAGGACAGGTCACGAGAAGGCTTTGTTGCCCCCACTACCACCACCTTCATTACCACATAATAAGAATAAAGGCCAAATTACACCAGAACTGTTTCTGAAGTGTTTCTCAGCCATCAATCTGATCACTGTCTTTTGCTGCAGATAAAATTCTTTATCTGCTGTTTACTAAAATTAACACAGCAATTTATACACTGGTAGCACTTAATGTGTGCATTATGTCTGTAAATGCGAGTGGTATTTTACACTTAATGTTTATTTTTAGAGAGAATGAGAATCTTGTGCCCTTTCCAGATGTGTCTGGTAACTTATCTATGTGTAATGAGCTGAAGGTTTAAAGGTTCTCAGCACAGTTAACACGGCGGTACCTAGAAAATTAGCAAGCACCAAAAAAAGACATGCTAAATAGGTTTGAGTCTCACTCAGTAGAGGCTACATAAAGAAAAACGGGCACAAAATAATTCCTTTGAAAAACAATTTGCAGGTTACAGTGGTGCTTATAAAATTATTAAAATATTAAAATGTGCTATATTTTTTGAATATATATGATTTAAAACATCATCAGGTGCTTAAAGTAGATCCAATTTAAACAAATTAGACAACAAAAAATTACACTTACTTATTTTTTTATTGAGAGGGACAAAAATATGAGAATCTGTGCTTTCAGAGCCCCTTGTGGAGTAATAAATGTAATTATTATATCATAGTAAATCTATGTGGTTACTGTTTATCAGTCCTTCACATCGATTTGGAGGGATTTTTAGTTCATTCCTCTGTACAGAACAGCTTCAAATCTGGGATGTTGGTGGATTTCCTCACATGAACTGCTTATATTCTAATAATATTTTTATTGGATCAAGGTCAGGGCGACGAGCTGTCCGGGGTGTGCTCTGCCCTCGCCCGGAGTCGGCTGGGATGGGCGCCAGCCTCCCCGCGACCCTAGTTGGGCGGGGATGGATAAGGTCAGGGCTACGACTTGGCCAATCCAAAACATTACATTCATTCTTCTTTAACTATTCTTTTGTAATAATCAACTTCTGTCTTAAGGGTCGTCGTCTCATTGTCTGAAGGGTTCACACGCACTGAAGAACCGGTACATTAAATACAGAACAACATCCACCGAGTTAATGACACCTACTCACTTCATTCAGAGCTGATGCTTTTCGGCTGAATTGTCTCTTTGGTTATTACAGCAGATTTTATGGGACAAGAACCTGCTGTTGTTTTCTCTAATAGTGAAAATCATACTTCAGGACTGGAAGCAAACTGCAAATGCATACATGTGCTTATGTTTCAGTCGTGCCTGGCCCTCACTTGCTGTGTAAGTTAGGCTTAGGAGATTTGAGTGTTTGAGTGCACGCCACACACTACAGTAGATCAATATTCATTATTAATAATCAAGGCACAAGAACCCCGAGTACCACTGAGAATGTGTGTGCGCATTTATTTATTTATTTTTTATTTTTTTTCAAATGCAGGTATTAACTGGAGCACAAAAAGGCAGAATTCTAAGGCACATTTTTTTTTCCCAAAGGCAACACAAATGCATGTACAGACATTAACCCTGCCCTTAAGTGCATCACTAGTAATAGCAATCCAAACATGGAGCTTAATAAAGAACTTGCAAATGTGTCGTGGGAGTAACATTTGTCCAAATGTAAAAGCCGTCCTACTCTCAGGGCATGAATAGTTAGCTAGAATTAAAACGTGATAGCTAGTTAAGGCTACTATCATGTTTTAATTAATATAGTTTTAATTAATTAGCTAGCTTATTAAAAAAAACAACCCCCCCCACAGACCCCCCCACTAAATCTAGCCAGCAGGGTTCGTATTATTCACTGACCTTCATAGGGTTTGGCTTTCGACCCAACATTTATAGAAGAAGTGAGTCATTTATTTGAAACGAAGTCTGACGCTTATCTAGTCATTAGTTGGAAGCTAACAGCGCGCACAGGCAATGTAGCAGATCAATCCTATGACATTACGTGATGTGACCTCCCAAGCCTTTATATCGTCTCATTAGCTTGTTATAAACAGCCCAATCCTGGAGCTGTGAGGAAAAACACAAACTGGCGTCTCGTCCGTGCCCCAGAAGTCTCCTCAGCTAATTTTCCCTGACCTCCACTTTGCAGACTGAGAGGTCGAGACACGAAATCATTCTCAGCATGGGGATTAATAAAGATCTGAGGTGAACTGTGAACAGCACAGGATCTGGCTGTGGTGAAGGGAAAAAAACAACAACAACAACAACAACAACAACAAAAAACACTATGAGCACAATCTGCTTTCAGCACCAAGGGTACCTATAAGAGCTAACTGTAACCAAGAGCAGCATGTTCTCTAGCCACTGATGCTTCAGTAACTCTGTTAGCTCACAATTACAGCTAGATCGAACTGAATTTGTACCAAACGATCTCTAAGCTGTGTCTAATCGGTTCTTTAGTTTTTTGTTCTAGTTTTGAGATTTGTAGCGCGACCTTGAGAATGAAGCGTGAGCACTCCATAAACAAAAAAATTTCTTTTTTTATTTGGGAGATGCTATTTTTATAATAATAATGATAATAATAATAATAATAATGATAATAATAACAACAATAATGATAGTAATAATAATAATAATAATAATAATAATAATAATAATAATAACCCACCTCCCCATGTCAAGGTATTATTGCCAAATACGGTAGAGCAAAATAATTTTTTTTTGCTAAATCAGATCAATTTTTGTGCCAAAAAATTCAAGCTAGCAGGGATTAAAGTAAATCATATTTTAATAAATATAGGAGATTAGCAAAGACATACTGACCTTCCAATATAAAAAACTACAACGCACAAACACAATAAAAAAGCAATTACATACTTCTTTAATGATTCAGGAATATTTCACAGAAATGGAGCGATATTCTTTTATTTAGGCTTGTTTCAAACAAAGGCCCACTTGTAGTACTCAGATGACCACTCAGTAACTGCCCTATTCCCTGAACTGCACATCACGCTTTATTTAAACTGACCAATCCTGTGTTGCCTTACCACAGTGACTGTCTATATACAGTACATCAGCCCTAAAAGTTGTGAAATAATCAGAGAACTGCCGAACAGCATGTTTGAGCGTTGTGTTTGTGATTTGAGTAAGTTAGGTAAGGGTAACCACCGATCGGAGGAGGGGTATCCAAAGCCGAGCATGTGGAATATTCTTCATCTTCATGCAATCGTGCCATCATCAATTTTCTTGATAATAGAAATGGCTGTTGATGTCATATTTTGCTGCTGTAGTCTGCTTGGCTCAAGATTTGGCATGATATGAGATGCTTTTCTGCTCACCCCGACTGTAAAGAGTGATTTTTTGGGTTTCTGTAGCCTTCCTAAAATTACAAAGATCACTACCACGAGTATCCTCTTATTTAAAGTACACAGTAGTCAATAATATTAAAGTTTGAACACAGTCAACATCCGTTCATTTATTCATTCATTCACTGAAGTGCTTTATCCTACTAAGGAGGCTGGAGCCTATCTCAGCCAGCTCTGGGTGAAGGCGGGGCACACCATAAACAGCTCGCCTGTCCATCCGTGCAACACACTCGCAACACACAACAATCACACTCACACCTAGGGGAAATTTGGACATTAGCTTCATGTCCATGTCTTTGGACTGTAGGAGGAAACCAGTGTACCTGGAGGAAACCCTCACAAGCACAAAGAGAACATGCAAACTTCACACAGAAAATGCTCTCGCCGAGCCCCGGAATCAAACCCAGGACCTTCTTGCTGTGAGGCGGACATGCTAACCACTACGCCACTGTGCCACCCTGGAGTCAACATAATTAGGGCAAATTATTAACAAATGTGATTGTATAGCGGATTCTGGTGCATCTGGTCCCCTCAGAAGTCAGATAATTGTGCGCCATCAAAACGTCGAGAACGGAAATGTTCAAGGAAGGTTCATACTTATGCAAGGCGATGTATCTGTTAAATCTGAACATTCTTTCTTTCATGCCAGCCCTCCGGATCGGGGAGGAGCAGCGGAATTAGAAAGGAGCCACCATGCTGGGCAGGTAATGAGCAAATCGCCAGCGAGACGTTGCGACTGGCCGACATTTCCCCCTTCATTTCAGTCTCGCCACAAGAGCCAGAGAGAGAGAGAGAGAGAGAGAGAGAGAGTGAGAGAGAGAGAGACATTTTCGAGCAAAGTGCTCTGCACTTCAAAGATGAAGGATAAGATAAATAAGCTCCCGTATATCAAGCCGAGGCCATCTCTACCAGCTGGGTGAAGAGAGAGAGAAAATGAAACAAACGGTCCCTGCAGGGCCTTGAAGGAGGTTTTCCTTAAATACAATGGGAAAGTGGATTTGTTTCTTCGGTTGTGCAGAAAGATGTGAACAACATGGCAGAGATTGAAATGAGCACCAGACTCTCCATTAAAGGATGTCCTTCTTACTCTAAAACTTTTATTTATTTTTTCTTTCTTATGAAAGGAAAAAGGAGGATAAATAACAGAATGTCTGTTTCCAGTCAGCAGGGACCGGCTGATACAGTATTATCACGATACGTAGGTGAAGATACGATCTGTATTGCGATTCTGTAAGTATCGCACTTTTGGACATATCCTGATTCAGTATTACATTTTTTTCTGGTGGGCAGTGGTGGCCCGGTGGTAGGGTGCTGGATTACTGATCTGAAGGTCGGGGGTTCAAGCTCCACTATCACCAAGTTGTCACTGCTGTCTCCCCAGTGCAGCAAACTGGGTTATCAAAGGCCAGCCATGTCTCTGACTGTCTGCGGTGAGAGGCATGTAAAAGAACCATTGCTGTCGTTCGTAAAGAGGAGGCCATTGGGTGCCGTCAGCGTGTTTCTGGAATGCGATGGCCTGGCGAGCTGTCCAGGGTGTACTCTGCTCTCGCCCAGAGTCGGCTGAGATGGGCGCCAGCCTCCCAGAAAATGAATGAATGATTTTTTATTTATTTATTTGTTACAATTATAAAGTCTTGAACCACTTAAAACAAATTCTATTTATTGTTATTTCTACACAAAGTTAAAGTAAATTAGTAACTAAATTAAATTAGTTATGGAATTTTTTTAAATTCTGCTGATTCAATTTATAAATTGGGGGCGGCACGGTGGCGTAGTGGTTAGCACTTCCGCCTCACAGCAAAAAAGTCGTGGGTTCGAGTCCAGGGCTCGAGCATTCCTGTGTACTCCGGTTTCCTCCCATAGTCCAAAGACATTAGGATAATTGGCTGTTTCAAATTGTCTCGAGGTGTGAATGGTTGTGTTTGAATGTTGGCCCTGCAATGGTCTGGCTAGCTGTTCAGGGTGTACCTCGACATTGCCAAGTGTTGGCTGAGCTAGGCTTCAGCCTCCCTGCAACCATAATAGGATTCAGAGGTTTGGCAAATGAGTGAGAAAGTGATGAGTAAATGAGTGTTTTCCTATAAGGGAAATCAAAAGAGTCCTTTACCATATATGGAAAGGGGTCTGATCTCTGTTCCATGGGGTACCACACGTGCAATCCATAGACCTAGGGAACCTAGGGAAGTCCATATAGGTACTTTGCTTTGGTAAGTGCGTGCTGTGGTTGACTAAGGCGTGGTTTGTGATTCTAAGTGTTTCGCACATGGGCAAGGTTAAGGCGATCAAAGAATCAAATGTGGTGATACATGAATCTCGACAAAAAAGATTCACGATACATAACTGAATCAGTTTCTTCCCCTTCTTTAGTAGATACGCGCTTCTCTCATACTGCTGGGTTTCCGTAATTCTGATGAAAGAAAATGAGCTGCAAGGTTCTCCGCAACAAAAGATTTGCTGGTTTTTCACAGTGTATACTTGGTGTAATGTTGCTGTCCTTGGTACAAATCGTACATTGTAAAAGAAGAAATTCAGGAAGGAGGGAGGTGCTCAGAAGGCATCGTCATACATCACAGTTGACTGGGTGCAAAATCAGTCGAATGGTTTTCTGAAGTAAACTTTGGCCGTTCTTGCCCACTTTGGGTTTTTGAAAAACACCAAACTACAAGACCAACAAGTACAAAAGTTTCCAAGTGTAGACTTTTTGTCTCATTATTGCCTGAAGACGACTGGAGTACTGTCAATTACCAAGTACGTATATATCCTGAAGGAATTCCAAAACCCTTGGGGTGCTTCCACATTTACTGAGACGTTCCCTTTCACAGTCTCCGACTCGGAAGTACAGCATCCAGTGCGGATCCAGTTCAAATCCTCCGCTGAAGCCCTGCAAATCCTCCACGGTTCCAGTTTAATAATAGGGGGCCGAGGATGTAAGCAATACAGATCTCCACCCCCCCTTTTTCCTCCCCTAATTGTAGTCGTATCCAATTCCCACCCCTCAAGTATTGCCTTCCCTGTCACACGACCCCCATCATCCAGGGAGGGGCGTAAGGATGCACATGCCCCCTCCGTGATCATGCTACTGCCCACCGCTTTTCAAACTGCTGTGCATGTGTATTTGGGGGCGGCCTAACACAGGAAGTGGGAGAGGGAAAACGCTATCTGCCCCCTTGTACAAATGAGCTCAGAGACACCCATGACTGGCTGGTGATAACTGTGAGTGACAGGAAAGTGAGCGCATGCCGTGACAGCTCAGCCAATTAGCTCCTATTGACTCCCGGTCACAGATGACTGTGGGATCAGCCCGGATTCGAACTTGCGATCTCCGGGTTGATAGTCACGCACCTTGTCGATGCGCCACTCGATGGCCGATTTTCATTTTGAACAAGTATTTGGTTTAGTGAAAAAAAAATACTCCGTCCCAAAATCATGTTTCCGTCATAGCTTGCTAGTGATGAACATCAAGCTACCCGTGTTTATATTTTTAGCTATCATCGGTGGGCAGACCCTGTTGAAATTCTCCATGAAAACACTTTGGTTCCTCCGGAAAAGCTGTGTAAAAGTTCCACTTGGGAACCATGGTGCATGTCGTTAAATTATGAAGATCCCTGTCTGAATCCAGTGCAGAGCATCAAGAGTTGCCCTGCGAAGGCTCCACGGAAGATATTCATTCATCCATTCATTCATTCCTTCACTTGCCGAAGCACTTAATTGGAAAGAGGCAGGAGCCTCTGGGCGAAAGAGGATGTACACCCTGAATAACACACACACAACCATTTACACTGGCACCTAGGGGCAACTTGGAACAGCCAATAAACCAGAGTACCCAGATGAAAACCTACATAAAAATGGGGGTAAAAGTGCAGACGCCACACAGAAATGTTCTTGCCGAGCCCAGGACTTGAAGCCAGGACCTTCTTCCTGGCAGACGTGCTAACTACGATGTCACCGCGCCGCACCGCGAAGGATATTTACTTGGTAAGTGACAGTACTTCAGCACCAATATACAGGAAGCCAGAATCTATTCCGACTGCTCCTCAGGCACGTGAAGGTGCTATCTACCTTCTTCTGCATACATAAGGTCAACAGTTACCGTGATTAGCCGGTAGCAAGAAGTTATGCCTCCCACCCAAGATCCAAGGATTTGGTCTGGTGGTGACACTGAATCTAAAATCGATTAAGTCATTTTCCTTGTGAAGCTTCTGGCATCTTATTTTTGCACTATTGTTTCATTTGATCCTTTTTTTCCACATTTTTTTAATATCATAGCTCTTAAACAAATCCAGTTTTGACAGTAGCGCCATCAAGCAGTGTTAGAATGCTAGCATACTTCACTGTTTATTGCATCACATGACTTTTGTGACTCAGGTTTCTGGTTCATATTTATATTTCCCAGCCATAAGTGCCAATGAAGTGAAGATTGCATCTCCCAGCCCAGGACTTGTACTTCTTTATGGGCAGTAATGATTCCTTCAGTGGCTCTGAGCTCTGAGATTTTTCTACTTTTCTGTTTTCTACTTTTCAGTCCAAGTCATGTGTTTTGCCGTTTCCTGGTCGTGACCCCAGCCTGCTTGTTTTTTGGAGTGCGAGTACAGATTGGCTCTGCTATGAACCTCAACTATGATTCTTGGGAAAAAAAAAGAGTAAATAAAGAGACTGCAATTATGGATAAGTGCCTCTGGCTTCAGAGTGTTGAGTGACTCAGTGTGGGGAAAAAAGAAATCTTGGAGTCATTGCGCTAGGAAAATCGGTAAGTAGGCAGTGTATCGTTAAAAATCCATTTCCAGTAACACCTGAGAGAGAGTGTGTGTGTGTGTGTGTGTGTGTGTGTGTGTGTGTGTGTGTGGTGTTATAATTTTATATCTTGATAGGCTTACAAATGTACCCACAAAGATAGGAATACTTTGGGTGCCTGTCTTACCTCATTGATGAACTCTCCGATATCTCCGGGATGCGGCGCGGCCGATCTGACCGGGTACTGAGGCTCCGGGTGCAGTGGTCTCTCATCCAGTCTGCGGATCCCAACAGGCTTCACACACTCCGGATCCATAGTGTCCGGCTGCTGCAGCTGACTCAGATCATAGTCCTACACACACACACACACACACACACACACACACACACACACACACACACACACACACACACGCACACACATCGTTAGCTTCTCTAGGCTAATTGTGCTTCAGGCCCAAAGCTCCAGCTCTCCATAAACTCCCTTTAATCCCATTAACATCGCCATGGTGATAGGATTAGACCGGCTCTGGGTTCTGCTGAGGACCTGGCCATCGTGGGATAGTGTAGAACTGGAGTAGGCTTTTCAGTGACTCAGCATGGTTTTAACAAGAGGAGCTGAATTCAATTAATCCTGTTAAAAGTCAGGAAGCTTTTATGTTCAAATAAGGTAGCGTTGGTGCTCAAGTACAAGCTTAGGCTGTCCCCCCCATCCCGACACACACACACACACACACACACACACACACACAGTGTGTACTATACTTTTATGCCATTTTGCACACATTCTTATCCAAAGCTTTTTTTAAATTCCATTTATACAACTAAGGAGTTCAGAGTTAAGGGCTTTGCTCAACGGCCCAATAGCGGCAGCTTGGTGGAACCATGGAGCGTGAACCCATGACCTACTGATCAGTAACCCAAAGCCTTAACCACTAAGCCACCACTAGCACTATTGCCATTAGAAGCTCTTTCCTACCCTTCCATTTCATGTCTTACTCAGTTTATCCCAACCCCGTGACCCCCCACACCCCCTTCTTTGTTATCTCTCAGCGTGGATTGAGCTACTCCCGAATCTAAGCACTAAACCCTCACTTCCGTGTTCCTGCACCAGCCAGCACTGGATTAGGATCTCAGATATTGGAGATCCAGTGTTTTTATTCACCTTTACTTTTACACTCATTTCCAGCTTAGGAACCGTGGTACAATTAGGTACAATCCACCAGTCATTCATTCATCCATCTATCCATCACTCCATCTGTATATTCATCTAAACACCTGCTCATCTATGTATCTGTTCATATATCCAAGCAGGCTTTCATCCATCCAATGACAACGAAGCCCTCTAACCACCCATTTTCCTATTTATCCATTATCCAGCTACCTGTCTGTCCAGTAATCTATCAAAAAATCCATCCATCCATCCAGCTACCTGTCTGTCCAGTAATCCTTCATAGAATCCATCCATCCATCCCTCATTCCATCCAGCTACCTGTCTGTCCAGTAATCCATCATAAAATCCATCCATCCATCCATCCATCCATCCATCATTCCATCCATCCACAAAAGCTTATATTAATCAATCTATTCAATCACCCTCCATTCTGATATACACTGTATGTATTCATCTATCCGTCATGGTATCCATCCATCCATCCATTCATCCCAGCATCTCTGCATAAATCAATCTCTTCAACAATGCTACATCCAATCTATTTCTCAATCCATCTATCCACCAATTTATCCATCCTGGCATCTACTATTCAATCTCTTTAGCCATGCTCCATCTATTCCTCCATTCATTTATCCACCCATTTATCCATCCCAGCATCTATTCATTAATCTATTCAACCTTGGTCCATCCATCCTCACATTTATGTGTCCATCCAGCCATCCATTCAGGCATCTGCCCATTCAGCCATCCATCCATCCATCCATTGATTCATCCATTCAGGCATCTGTCCATTCATCCATTCATCCATCCATTCAGGCATCCATCCATTGATTCATCCATTCAGGCATCTGTCCATTCATCCATCCATCCATTCATCCATCCATCAATTCATCCATTCAGGCATCTGTTCATTCATCCATCCATCCATTCAGGCATCCATTCAGGCATCTGTCCATTCATCCATCCATCCATCCATACATCCATTCATTCATCCATTCAGGCATCTGTCCATTCATCCATCCATCCATCCATTCATCCATCCATCAATTCATCCATTCAGGCATCTGTCCATTCATCCATCCATCCATTCATCCATCCATCAATTCATCCATTCAGGCATCTGTTCATTCATCCATCCATCCATTCAGGCATCCATTCAGGCATCTGTCCATTCATCCATCCATCCATCCATACATCCATTCATTCATCCATTCAGGCATCTGTCCATTCATCCATCCATCCATCCATTCAGGCATCCATCCATTCATCCATTCAGGCATCTGTCTGTTCATCCATCCATCCATCCATCCATCCATCGATTCATCCATTCAGGCATCTGTCCATCCATCCATCCATCCATCCATTCAGGCATCCTCCCATTCAGCCATCCATCCATCGATTCATCCATTTAGACATCCATCCATCGATTCATCCATTCAGGCATCTGCCCATCCATCCATCCATCCATTCAGGCATCTGTCCATTCATCCATCCATCCCTCCATCTATTCAGGCATCTGTCCATTCATCCATCCATTCAGGCATCCATCCATCCATCCATCCATCCATCCATTCAGGCATCCATCCATACATCCATACATCCATCCAGGCATCCATCCATCCATCCATCCATCCATCCATCCATCCATCCATCCATCCATCCATCCATCCCTCCATCGATTCATGCATCCATCCATTTATCCATTCATCTATCTAGCGAGAGGGAGATAGAAGGAGAGGCGAAAATAATGCACTGCTGTCTCTGACAGGCACCGCAAATGTTCTTATTTCTTTAGTTTTGTTCTTTCTCTGCTTTTCCTCCAGCACACACACACACACACACACACACACACACACACACACACACACACACACACACACACACACACACTTACACACATATTCCTGCAGCAAGACTTACTCTCCATTCCTCAGGAAATGTACAATCACTAAATCCATTCAAATAGTGGGGAATCTTTTAGTGTGCGCTGCTGCTCTCTTTTATCGGTTTGCTCCAGAGATCAGTGTTTATGCAGAGGAAAGTCAACCTTGTACGATATCCACTGTGTGTGTATATGTGTACGTGTGCATGTATATGTGTTCCACTGTAAATGACACACAGATCAAATGTGTGTGTGTGTGTGTGTGTGTGTGTGTGTGTGTGTGTGTGTGTGTGTGTGTGTGTGTACCTGGTCCTCCTCTCCACCTCCTTCCTCATCGTATTTAAGGATGTTGTCTCGGACGTCATCCTCAGGGTCGATCAGCAACTGTTTGGCCTGACGCTCTTTATCCTTTCTCTTCATCCACATCACAAACAAAAGTACCAGGACTGGACAGAAAAAGAGAGAGAGAGAGAGACAGAGAAAGGGAGAGAGAGAAATAGAGAGAGAGAGAGACAGAGAGAGGGAGAGAGAGAGATAGAGAGAGAGAGATAGAGAGAGGGAGAGAGAGAGAGAGAGAGAGACAGACAGAGAGATAGAGAGAGAGAGAGAGAGAGAAAGAAACATATAGAGAGAGACAGAGAGAGGGGGGAGACAGAGAGAGAGGGGGGAGACAGAGAGAGAGAGACAGAGTGAGAAAGAGAGATAGAGAGACAGAGAGAGGGATAGAGACAGAGAGACAGACAGACAGACAGAGAGAGAGAAACGGACAGAGAGAGAGACAGAGAGAGGGGGCAGAGAGAGAGAGAAAGAAAGAGAGAAAGAGAGATAGAGACAGACAGAGAGAGAGAGAGACAGACAGACAGACAGAGAGATAGAGAGAGAGAATGAGATTTTAAATAAATGTTTTATAGACATGTATGAGAAAGTCAGAATAAAAGCCTACTGCACTTCACCTCAAACTTCAGTAATAAAATAATGTCAGTGTTCAGATTCACGTAAACAGCGGACTCTTGGCTTCCCTTCTTTACAGTCATCTAAACTTTGAGTAGATTTAAGGATAGCCTTACGCTTAGTCCCAAGTTAACAAGTAAAAGCTTCAAATACAAGTGACAGAAAACACCGGATTCCACAGTTCATTCTTATGTGCTGTTATATTGTTATTTTATTTTTTTTTTATTAGCAAATAAATACATTTTATTTGAATTTATTTTTATAAAAGGCTCAATTTAATAATCTTTGATTGTCTGATTATTAATGAAACATTACACTATATTATTCCACAGCATGTTTAATATGATTAATATAATATGTAATACGCCTTAACACATTTTGCTTTTAAGTTAATATACACTCATTAAATTAATTATTAATAAAATGTGCTTTATTAATGAAAATATAATTTTATTAAACCTGTAATAGATTTTATTTTTATTTTTATCATTATTATAATCAGTGCAATGATGATTTTCCCAATGTATTTTCTTTTTTTTTCAGGGTAAAATATTTCACATTGAATTGAACTGTAGCTACCATTGAAGTATTATTACGTCACAAAATGTAGAAGCCAATCAGGTTTCAGTATGGAAAGAAACACAGCCATTTGTTGTTGAAGGGACCTTATGATACTTTATTTATATCTGTGAAGAAAGAAGTCAAAATTTGGCCCAAAAATGTAACTGCGGTGATGTAAAACCTGTTCGGAAAAAAATACTGTCAATAAGTAACATCCCAATGATCGTTCCACTCACTGAGGAGGGTGATGATGCAGAGCAGGATGGAGATGATTGCGCCCGTGCCCAATCCGGCAGCTACGAGGAACTCCTGATCCGTGCAGTCTCCGTTATGATCACACTGACACACCTTGACACGGAGGTAGGAAGTATTGGACATGGGCAGGTTACCGGAGTCGGTGATGTGGATCGGGATCTCGTAGATGCCTCGCTCTAGGAAGCTGATCTTCAAGCTCAGCTGGGCGTGGTCACCTGGAACAATGGAAACATAGTTGATTAGCGAGTTGAACTACAAATTGGTCCTATGGCGTGCTTGGGAACGTCGTATTATATTCCCTTTCTCAAGTTTTTACGACGTACCTGCAACTATAAACTCAGTGTTTAGAACTAGCTTGCACTGCTAATAGGATGCAAAGACTCTAATATGCCTTACACACACACACACACACACACACACACACACACACACACACACCTAGGGGCAATCCGGAAAGACCAATTTGCCTACGTGTATGTCTTTTGGTTGTGGTAGGAAACCGGAGAACCCAGAGGAAACCCATGCAAGCGCCACAGAAATGCCCAAGACCGGGACTCGAACCCAGGACCTTCTTTCTGTGAAGCAGACGTACTAACCATTACGCCACCATGCCGCCCTTTTTAAGCAGTTAAAAGATTATAATCTGTATACCAGCACAATACGATGCCCCTAGTGACTGTATGTAGTTAGTACAGCTAGCTTTTTACTATTCTTTTAATTCACACAAACTATAAGTATGAATTTAATACATTTTAATCACGTTTTAATGTTGTTGTTGTTTTTAAACATGTTAAATAAGGAAGTGAAACACTGAATTAAACCCTGTGCTGCAGGCTACATTTCAGCTCCCACCCTTTCTCATCAGAATTTAAAATGCTGGAAGCGAGGTACACGCCCACAAGTGACAACATTAATGCTCAATCCACGCCCACAAGAAATTAACTACAAATGACACATGAAACTTTGTGCTGAATAGTGTGAATGCATATTAACTATATACATATATACATACACAAAAAGGAACATATACTTACAAATTTTAATTTTTTTATTTATTCATTTATTCTGTCTCTTTCTACACACACACACACACACACACACACACACACACACACACACACACACACACACACACACGAGATACTCTAATAGCTAATATTTAATTAGGGGCTTTTTATTAAGATAACAAATGTTGTTTTCTCGTGATAACGAGTTATTTATAGTAAGGTATAAAGTTCAGTCTGTATGACGACTTGATTAAAGAGAAAAGTGAGGCAGTGATCTATACTCCTGCTCCTCTGACATGATGTTGCCTATTTTTCTAATCTACATTATGTTTTGTTATCCCGAGATCTTGAGAAAATTATCCAGCTGTCACGAGAAAACAATATAAATTCCTGGAGCTCATGGGAATACCAATGAAATTAACCTGTCATCAAGAAAAAAAGGAGGAGAAAAAGTGAATGAATGCACATCCACTTAGGGCTTCCATAAATATGTATGTATATACTCACACATATATACTCATAGATAGATAGATAGATAGATGGACAGACAGACACAGACACAGACCCTTCAAGGTCAACTTGACATATGATGTCATTTCTCGGAAAAAGCCATAGTTAACAAGGGGGGTCTCGATGT
>JBCNYH010000010.1:21304871-21318266 GCA_039654325.1 Tandanus tandanus
AAAAAAAGTTTGTGATCGGCCAAGTCATTCCGACCCCCCCCCCCCCCCCCAAATTTTGGATGTATCCAATTCCCACCCATCAAGTATTGCCTCGCTATCACATACCACCACCACCAACCACAAAGGGGTGTAAGCAAGCTCATTACCCCTCTGTGACACGCGATGCTGCCACACGCCTCTTTACAATCTGCTGCACATGTGTATTCGGGTGTGGCCTAACACACTTGGAGTAAAAGCGCTATCCACCCCTTTGTACGAATGAGCTCACAGACACCCATGATTAGCTGGTGATCACTGTGAGTGACAGGGAAGCGAGCGTATGCCATTTCTCCCTCCCTCCCGTGAGAGATTGGACAATTAGCTCCCATTGATTCGCGGTCGCGGATGACTGCGTCATCAACCTGGAATCGAACCTGCGATCAATCTCCAGGTTGATAGTCACGCACCTTATCGATGTGCCACTCGAAAGCTCGCTAGCTAGCTTTCTAGCTTGTACACAAAGTTTGGCTACTGCACTTCATTCATTCATTTATTCATTTTCTAAGCTGCTTAATTCTAATCAGGGTCACGAGGAGGCTGGCGCCCATCTCAGCCGACTCTGGGCTAGGGCGGGGTACACCCTGGACAGCTCGCCAGGCCATCGCAGGGCTAACACTCACACAACCATTCACACTCACAAGCACACCTAGGGTCGATTTGGAACAGCCAATTAGCTTACTGTGCATGTTTTTGGACTGTGGGAGGAAACCTGAGCACCCAGAGGAAACCCACGCAAGCACGGAGCGAACATGCAAACTCCACACAGAAACGCCCCGAGCTGGGAATCAAACCCAGGCCTTCTTGCTGTGAGGCGGACGTGCTAACCACTACGCCACCGTGCCGCCGGCTACTGCACTTACTGCAAGCTGTTTTTATTAGCATATTTTAGACCGCTAGCAAGCTAGTTTAGCTCCTCTAAACTCAAATGCTAATCCATAAATACAATATACATCACCTTATTTTAAAGGATTAATGGCAGGCTAGTTAAGTTTTGTCAAATAATAACTTGGCAATACGTAAATTATTTTAGACAACTATTAGCAGGCTAGTTTCGCTACAACTCCATAGCTATTTAGATTATCTTATCTTTGGCAACTGTTAACAAGCTAGATATATACTATATGTTTAGCATATTGCTACTGCAATGTATGGTTTTATGTTGACTCCGGGGACGGGGAACAGTGGAAAAGTGGTTAGTACGTCCGCCTCACAGCAAAAAGGTCCTGGGTCCGAGTCCCAGGCTCGGGCGTTTCTGTGTGGAGTTTGCATGTTTCCTCTGTGCTTGCATGGGTTCCCTCCAGGTATTCTGGTTTCCTCCCACAGCACAAAGATATGCAAATTACGCTAACTGACGGTTTTAAATTGCCCCTGGGTGTGAGTCTGAATAGTTGTGTGTGTGTGTGTGTGTGTGTGTTGGTCCTGCGATGGTTGGGCGAGCTGTTTAAGGTATACCCTACCCTGCCTTCCAGAGATGGCTGCGATAGGCTTCAGACTCCCCTCAGCCCAAACAGGATTAAACGGTTCGGGTTCGGTGAGTGAGTGAGTGAGTGAGTGAGTGAGTGAGTGAGTGAGTGAGTGTTTCGGGGTTATTTTGACACCGTTACACTCTACATTAGTATAAACAACTCAAACTGGATTTTGATGTATTTGTGTGTATCCCAGTGAGAGGGTGAAAAGTGTGGCTTGCACAGAGGTGTGTGTGTGTGTGTGTGTGTGTGTGTGTGTATGTGTGTGTGTGTGTTCTGATGAAAAAGATTCCATAAAATATTAACAGACAGACCAGATTCCCCAGCATACTACACTACCCCAGCCCCTGTTACACTCTGTGCGTGATTGTGTGTATATGTGTGCGTGTGAGAGAGAGAGAGAGAGAGAGAGAGAGAGAGAGTGAGGGAAGTGGAAGGGAGAGGTATGCATGTAGTCTTCTTTCTTTATGGAATTGAAGTCTGCTCCAGGTGTGAAAGCAGTGTGAGAGGAAGGCTAAGGGGAAAATGTGTTTTAACACATCTCTCCGTACACAAAGCGACACCCAGCTGAAGAGACAAAAGAACACCTATAAGGACAGGTAGGATGGGGTGTGAAGCAGCATCAGCTCAGCGCTCCTCTCCTGCTAGTTTTTTTACACACCCGGGTGTTGCCTGACACTCACAGGTCACTCAGTATTACTGTCTACCTTTTCCTTTAAAACTGACGGAATCTTCTTTTTTTCCCCATCTTTAAAGGAATCATCAATATTACTCATGTCTTACTAATACAGAAATGTAGATGTGATTACACAAAAGTTGTAGCTGTTATCTCAGAACAAGTAGATTAACAAATTTAAAAAAGAAAAGCTTTTCGGTCCATTTGAGTTCATTTGTATTAGGATTGGCTTCTTATTGGTCATTTGAAAGACACGCCCCCAACACCCCTTCATATCCTGTCAATAGCTCTAAGGAGAAATCACATGTTGTCAGTCCTGGGTTCGATTCCTGGGTTTCTGTGAGGAGTTTGCATGTTGTCTCAGTGCTTGCGTGGGTTTCCTCCGGGTACTCCGGTTTCCTCCAACAGTCCAAAAACATGCACAGTAGGGTAACTGGCTGTTTCAAATCGCCCCTAGGTGTGAGTGTGATTGTGAATGGTTGTGTGTGTGTTGCCCTGTGATGGTCTGTCTAGGGTGTACCCCGCCCTCGCCCAGAGTCAGCTGAGATGGGCACCAGCCTCCCCACGACCCTAATTAGGATTAAGAGGCTTAGAAAATGAATGAATGAATGAATGAATGAATGAATGAACAGTACAGCATATACTACAAGGAAGACTAATATATTTGGGTTAATAATATCCATCCGTTGCACGGATCAGTAATGAGTAGGTTTTAAAAGAACAAACACACCACATATGTTTGATGGTATTTAATGTCACTCCATTTATAAATATAAAGCTGTAATTAGACACTGTGATGTCCTATTTTTAAACCAGGAATAACGCCTTACTTTTACAAAGTTTTACCCGGTGAAGTAACGCCATACATGTTTAAAGACTTATTGGTGTTTTATGTGTTCCGTCCTGGTTTAATTCGTTTATCTTTTATATTTATAATAGAAATGACATCTTATGATTACAATTCTATAACAGCGGCTTTGACTGTAGTTCCGACTGCAACATTACGTGATTACATTGTCTTGTTTTAATACTTCACTCTCACTCACTCATTTGCCGGACCGTTTCATCCTATTAGGGTCGCGGGAAGGCTGGTGCCTATCTCAGCCGACACTGGGCAAAGGCGGGGAACACCTTGAACAGCTTGCCAGACCATCGCAAGGCCAACACACACACAACCATCCATACTTATACACCCAGGGTCAATTTTGAACAGCCGGTTAGCCTAATGTGCATGTCTTTGAACTGTGGGAGGAAACCGGAGTACTTGGAGGAAACCCACACAAGCACGGGGAGAACAGAACACTGAAACGCCAGAGCTCGGGAATGGAGCCCAGGACCTTCTTGCTATGAGGCGAACACGCTAACCTCTATGACACCATGCCGTTTTTGTTGTTTTTTTCTTCCTCGACGTACGTACCTGAACTGCTTGTACCTTTGAGAGCTAGAAACAAGTCTTAGAGTGAGTTCGGCTGTTATCGATTTAGGACATGTTCTGTTTTCTAGCCTCTACAAGCTTCACTAAAGCATCGCTGCGACACTAAAGCGTCGCTGCGAAACATCTCCTTGAGCTCGACTCGCTCTTGATTACACCAAAACAAAAACAATCCTGATCGCTCATTATTCTCTCAGCCTGAGGGTGAAATGACGTGTGTCGCGTCTTGTGAAGACAGAAGAGGTCATGAAGATGTTAATGAAGAAATCTTTACCGGTCATTGATTTAAGCACTCCTGTGGGCCCGTGCTAATCTCTGCGCTGAAAACATAGCTAATTGTCGACGCGATAAGTGAACGCGTGCTGATTTATGACAAACAGCATGAAGATCGCTTATTAATGATGACCTTAGAGAACCTGCGAGCAAACAGGCTTGAAGGGAATGTCATTAATTGCTGCGTATGAACTTTGGGCTGATAGCGGAGACATCACAGTACTCCTGAAGCTCTAATAACGAACAGGTATGTATATATACATGTTTGTTACTCCATTCATTCACAGATTAACAAGATAGAAAATGGCACATGGCAAAATAAGTCAACAAGCTGGTATCCTTGTCTCATCAGCGAGCACTTGTGTTTACACTTAATATTCATATGCGTGTTTACAAGAAGCCTGCATATCAGTCTTACTTGGTGGCACATCCTTATAAATACAATGAGCATGGAGATTAACGACGTCATTAAAAGCCCAAACCTGCGGGAGATGCAGTGCTTAATGAGGAGGAGCCGCCACGTCATGCAGCTTATATTCATTACGCGGACTAGTTTTAGGCTATGAAAAACCCCGATACATCCTTCCACTGACAAAGCACAAGGTAGTTTATTTTTATTTCTTTATCAGAAGGGATTCGTACTAATAATAATATGTCTTGAGTCTTAGCTTTAATGTAACCCTAACCCTAACCCTAACCCTAACCATAACCCTAACCTCTTTATTTAGCTTTAAATGTCAGAAATCGCCAGAGTACCTTGTCTACAGTGCTTAAAGGTGCAGTATACAACATTTTTTAAGTGTTTTTGAGCACAGGGGCATCATACTGTTTCTTGAAATAAATCAATCAATCAATAAACATTCATTTATTCATTTGCCAAGCTCATTAATCCTACTAGGGTCACAGGGCCAGAGCCTATCTAAGCCGAAACTGGGCAACGGTGGGGTGCACCCTGAACAGCTCGCCAGACTATTTCAGTGCAACACAAACACATTCATTCACACCCACATTCACATTCACATTCACACCTAGGGGCAATTTGGAACAGGCAGTTAGCCTAATGTGCATGTGTTTGGACTGTAGGAGGGAACCAGTGTACCTGGAGGGAGCCCATGCAAGCAGTCGGAGAACATGCAAACTCCCCACAGAAACGCTCTCGCCCAGCAAGGGACTTGAACTCAAAACCTTCTTGCTGTGAGGTGGATGCGCTAACCACTACGCCATCGTCCTGCCCTGGTTTTATACATAAGCATTTTTAGAAATAAATGTTCATGTTTATAATCACTCTAAGCCCTGATTGACAGTCACATGGGATGTAATGGGATTGGTTTTGTTATAAGAAATAATGGGATGGTGGTATATAATGATAATAATAATAATAATAATAATAACAATAATAATAATAATAATAATAATAATAATAATAATAACTATATAATTACTATATAATGAATGAGTTAATATACAGATTCCTTGGTGTTCCTTCTGGTAATTCAATCATATAGAAGGCTACATGTTGCAAGAAAGGAGGTTTTGGAAGGCACCAAGTATGTGGTGGGAAAAAAACTGAGAGAAAGAGAAAAAATAAGGAAATGAGAAAGACCGCAAGGAAAAGAGGAATGGAGAAAGCCGGGACAAAATCCAATCAAGGGAAGGAAAAAAAAAATAAGGACGACGAGAGAGACAGAGAGAATTCCACTAGGGATGATACAGTTGTAACTCTTCATAACCCAGACAATTTACACCATTTAAAGCTGTTGGGAGGGAAAAAAAGAGAGAAAGAATGAAAAAATAAAAGGGATCCTGTTCCCTGGAGTCTCTTGGCACAGACAGAGACAGACACGATCACACCACATTCTGAGTCCTGAACAAGTGCAAATGAGTTCATCCCCTCATGATGGTAAAGAACATGTGTCTAACCCAACAACGTGCTCCGCTCCCTACATACACACACACACACACACACACACACACACACACACACACACACACACGCTCTTGTAGCTTTAACTACACGCATGTGGCCTGTGTAAAGCCGCAAAGACTTCCTGTGGATGCCCAAATGAAGGCAAAAGTATTTCTAACAAAGAAACCTCACTGACAAATCAGTTCGAGTCACTAAATGCAGTAATGGCACGTATTCACCACACAATGTCAACCCATGACGAATTGAAACACAGCACTCACAGTATCCTGCTTGAATGTAAGTGTGTGTGCATGCGTGTGCGTGAGTGTGTGAGTGTGTGCGTGTGTGTGTGTGTGTGTGTGTGTGTGTGTGTGAGTGTGCTTCCCATCACAGACAACAGAAACAGGAAGAGTTTATTTAAAGGTTGTAGGATGACTCTGATCACATGCAGTGTGGGTGCCAATAACGTACAATGAAGTTAAACCAACATACAAAGGGCACTTTTTGAGACTCGATGGTCAATGGCGCTCTGGGAAGGTAGGGCACTAGACCTTTCTGTTCTACCCTACAGAGTAAACAAGTGTATTACAAGCAGAAGGTGACTGCAGTACGTTTGGGAAACTGAACATATGGTGGATTATACTGTATGTGTGATGTGGGTTAAGCAGGTCCCAAGCTGTGCCACACTGTTTGAGGGAAAAGCTAAAAACCGGACAGATATGTGCTATTCCATACACTGGAAACACGAGAATGCGCTCCGGTGACTGAAGTAAATGATTTCTTACAATAAAGTAACAGAGCCGAATATAAACCGCTATAGAAATTATTTAAAACATCATGAATTAGTTAAAAACGCTGTACGGTGAAGAAATGTTACCATAGTAACCCACTGCATTCCTCAGAAAGAGGGGAGGGCGAGCAAAAATGAAGGCATGACTGTCCATTTAGAGCATTTCATAGCTGCTACGAGCTACCATTTCTAAACTATCTACTATATCAGAGTGCATTATGGGATTAAAATTTCCTCAGTGGGTTTTATGACACTACTAAAGCATGCCAGACTGTAAACATATAGTAAATACGGACTGTATTCAGTAGTTTCAGCATAGTATAGTTTCCTCAATTCCTGATTAACATTGCATGATGCACCACTGGGGGAGCTGTAGGGCATGAGAGGAAACAGAAAATAAACACAGGCGCACATCCAGACATCCAGACAAAAACATTAACCACGATAAAGAACAAGCCGGAAAGGTAACAATACTGTACTTGACAGGGAAACTAGTAATAGTGCCTGGTGGTTATATGCCTCCATTTGGAAAGGCTGGAGTGACCTTGACCTTTGACCTATGAGCTCCAAAATCTTCGCAGTTCATCCATGAGTCAGAGTGGACTTTTTTCAAAGTTGAAAGAAAACCCCTCAAAGCGTTCTCGAGATATCGTGCTCGCAAGAGTGTCCCACATGAGGCCACACTGGCCTTGAACTTTGAACTATGACCTCCAAAATCTTCTCGGTTCATCCTTGAGTCAGAGTGGACTTTTATGACAAGTTCAAAGAAAATTAAACGAAGAGTTCTCAAGATATCCCAAAAGAAACTGGCACACATAAGGCTGTGGTGACCTTGGCTTTTAACCTATGACCGCCAAAATCTCAGGTTTGGAGAAAATTAGCGTTTCCAAGAATGGCCCGGATGGACGGACAAACCCAAAACATAATGCCGCCAGCCCTGGGTATCGCTGGGACATCGTCATAAAAATGGTTCTCCAAGAGTTCTTCAAATGATGGACTGCTCTCTAAAAAGGTTCTACTTATTCTAGTAGCATTTCTAAAAGGAAAACCCCCAAGGTTCCCAGAAATTAAGGACAAACCCAAGAAGAATTAAAGTTCCTGACTTGTTTAATTGTTGCAATACCATTATTCACCACTAGAGGAGCTCCACGGCATAGCAAGACGTTCTAGCTATATCCAGCTAACCAGTCAACTAACCAGGTTGAAACCTGCTTTCTTTCCTTTTTTATTTAATCTGATTTGTGCTTGTTCTCCTCCATGGCTTTCCGAAATGTTGGATATAGGTTTGTGTTTGTCGACAAATCGACACGTTGAGATTTTAATCACAGTGCATCCATTCACTAAGAACACCTCTTTTCTCCGAGCCATTAAATCACAGGGTTTAAAAGGTGGGAAGATTTTCAAGCGCATCAACGTGGAAGGCAAACAGATGGAAGGAAAGCGGCACTCTTTTTTTTAACGGTTATATCAACAATCAACGACTCTTGTTTTCCTTTATTCGAACCTGTCACTCTGATGGAGTCGCCGAGCAACAGGAGTATAAGCAGCAGTATAATGTCTTACTTTACAGTGTTATTAGGCCTGTTAAACTTAAGCGCCCATCGCGTGCAGTTATTTAGAAATGTTAATTTCATTTCTTTCCCATATCTGTAATTAGCAGTCGCTGTGATTATAATGTGACGGCGAACGGGAATAGACAAAATGGAATTATTGCTTAGGTACAATAAAACCATATGAAACAATAGTGCACGAATTGGAACTGGTGGGTTTATTCAGCTTCATCAAATACGGAAACATGCACCTAAGGTTTGGGATTTTTGCATAAGGAGGGGCTAAAATTGGGCCACACTCAGGTTTCAGGAAAGGTTCTTTGAATGTTACTGGTTTCTGCTGTCTCAAAGGGTTCGACTCAGAATGTACAACTAACAGAGATCCAGGCACAAGTCCTGTATAGAAACTATTAGGACCAAAGAACAGTTTGTAAACGGTTTGTTTGAAAAGAAAAATCCAACAAAGAGAAAGACAGCATAGTGATCCCTGACCATGAAGAGAAACAAGCTAACAGATTAACTCCTGATACCCCTAAGAGTTCCCCAAGGGTTCTTCGGATGCTTCAAGGGTCCTGCATTCAAAAGGAAAAAGACTCCTCCTGAGAAGTGAAACCGTCTGTTGAACAGAAACATTACGGATTTCACCAAAAATTAAAATAATTAAAAAGATATTCTATTATTATTATTATTATTATTATTATTATTATTATTATTATTATCTGCAATGGCCTGGCGAGCTGTCCAGGGTGTACTCTGCCCTCGCCCAGTGACGGCTAAAATGGGCTCCAGGTTTGGGTGTTTCTGTGTGGAGTTTGCATGTTCGCCCTGTGCTTGCGTGGGTTTCCTCTTGGTACTCTGGTTTCCTCCGACAGTCCTGCACATTAGGCGAATTGGCTGTTCGAAATTGCCATAAGGTGTGAGTGTGTGTGTGAATGGGGGTGTGAGTGTGTATGTTAGCCCTGCGATGGTGTGGCGAGCTACTCAATATGTACCCCACCTTCGCCCAGTGTCGGCTGAGAGAGGCTGCAGTCTCTAACAGGATTAGGTGGTTCAGCAAAAGATTCATTCATTCATTCATTCATTTTCTAAGCCGCTTAATCCTAATTAGGGTTGCAGGGACGCTGGCGCCTCTCTCAGCTGACTCCTGGTGAAGGCGGGGTACACCCTGAACAGTTCTCGCCAGGCCATCGCAGGGCCAGCACACATACAACCTTCCACACACACACTTACACCTAGGAGCAATTTGAAACCGCTAATCAGCTTACTGTGCATGTTTTTGGACTGTGGGAGGAAACCGGAGTACCCAGAGGAAACCCATGCAAGTACAGGGAGAACATGCAAACTCCACACAGAAACGGCCCGAGCCCGGGAATCAAACTCAGGACCTTCTTGCTGTGAGGTGGACGTGCTAACCACCGCGCCACTGTAGCACCTTGGCAAAAGATGATGATGGTTATTATTTTAGAGCGTATACAAAGTATGATCTGTAATGTGCTTTATTCTTCTGCCTTTTTAGGTTCCCTGTTGAAAAATTTAGCTCGGTCTGACCCGCTTCCAGCTGCCAAAACACATGCCAAGCCGGTCAAGCAATTACAAGCCCTCAAATATTTATCAATCATGCAGTCCTGTAATAAGGAAGCTGAAAAAAAGAACCCACCCGCTGGCTTGGATATTCCACTGCTGGATTCTCCAGTAAAATGCTCAGAAAAACAGCTTTTGTTTCGTTTAAATTTATTTAACATTTTTTTTATTGTGCTTAAACAGGACTGACTCATTTACACCCCCACACACTGTTACAACACCGATGTAATCTTTATAAACACAACACCGCTGGATCCTGCAAATGCTTAAAGACAGCACAGTGATCAACTGCTCAGACGTACACGTGCTCTGTGGTGAATATTACTGTAGCAAGGGCATTTAACGTACAGAGGAGCGTGTATGGCTGACGATTCACATAAACAAAAGCTCCTAATGATGAAAATATACTACCTACTCTTATTAACAAAATAAAATGTGAGAATTTTGGAAGGAGTCGCCAGTGTCAGTGCCTTGTAACAGGTAAACTTTTCTAAATTAGGAACATATTCAGAACAAAAGATGCTGCGATTTGTAGTTTTATTGTAGTTGTCATGTCACACGTTCAAGAAAATTAAACATTAAGTGATAAATGACACTTTATAAGGAAAATTCCCCGAGGGTGAGGTGGATATCGTTGATTAGCCCCCAAGACGGGACACTGAGGTATCTATTCGGTGATATCCACTGACCCTGAGGCAAATCAATGTTTTACTATATACTACTGGAGAATTAAAGAAAAGCAAACTAAAACAATATCCAGTGTTTATTCGTACATTCATTTATTGATTTTTTTAAAGCCACTTAACCCTAATTAGGGTTGCGGGAACATTAATTAAGATTTTTATATTTTTATAAGATTTTTGTATTTTGTATATTGTAGTGGCGGGACGTTGGCACAGTGGTGAGCACATTCGCCTCACAGCAAGAAGGCATGGGTTCGATTCCCTGGCTACATGGAAGAGTTTGCATGTTCTCCCCGCGCTTGCATGGGTTTCCTCTGGGTGATCCAGTTTCCTCCCACAGTCCAAAGACATGCACAGTAGCTGCTGTTCCGAATCGCCCCTATTTGTGAGCGTGAGTGTGAATGGTTGTGTGTGTGTTGGCCCTGCAATGGCCTGGCGAGCTGGTCAGGGTGTACCCTGCCATCGCCCAGAGTCGACTGAGATGTGCGCCAGTCCCCCCGCGACCCTAATTAGGATTAAGCTGCTTAGAAAATGAATGAATGCTGCAGCCTCCAGTACATTTAGCACCAATAAAGCCAACATTTCATTAAAATAGAATATTTTATACGCATGTGTTTAAAAAAAGAAAAAAGTATGCTATTGAGTTATGATGTTGCGTAGCATAACACGGCTAATGTTTCACAGTGATTTGTAGAAAATTGGTCAATTTGCCTGTGCTACATTCGTACCAAAAATCGTACCCGTGTGTCCCTCTTGGTTCCTCTTGTGCCACGCTGACGTAGGAGGCAAAAAAACAAAAAACAAACAAAAAAAATAGTGTTTAAGAGCTATGATCATCCTCGGTTCCTGTAGTGCGGACACAAAAAACAGGGTACTTCCTTCAACAGTTCTAAGAACTATGAAAAAACGGCTCCAGGCCAAAAAACATTGATTATTTTCTTATACAAGCACAGCCTGAGTGCTTTATTCCGTCCATTGTGCTCTTAGTGTACTAATATTAAAAGCTTGAAATAGTTTAGAAGGTTTGTGTAGCAGGTTTGTTTTATGACGGAGTAAACAATGGATGGTTGTTGGACTCTGAGGGTTTCTTGAAGTCGTTGTTGAGGCTGCATGAAGATGTGATCGATTTTGAAAAGGTGTGAACGCGAGTGGTTTCAGGGCACGTCACCAGGCCTGTTTGCTATAATGACGACAGGTTACGGGTCAGTGAGAAGCACGGATGACAAAGATTGGATCTGAGTCCACAATTAGCGCTCAATAAGCCGATCAATAAGGTTTGTAATGCGAGCAAAATTACAAAATGTAATAGCAGTTTCATACCTGTGACCCGTGGCCTCCTGGTGGGCGGAGCCAGATCTCAGTCTGCCACTGCTCTTGCGTGGAGGCATCTCGTGCGACAACAAGCAGCGGAGAAGCAGACAAGGAGGGGGAGGGTAAGGATGGCTGGAGTGCCCTGAGAGCCAACACCTCCCCGGTGATCTCGATCCGGAAAACTGTCGGCTGGCTGCACTCGAAATGCACTTGCCCCCCTCGTCCGCAGTCACGGAACCTCACTGCGGAAACACAAAGAGAAAGAGAGCGAGTGAGTGAATGCGAGAGGGATTTCCCACAGGACACTTTGCGTATCTGTTTGGACTTCTGTCGTCCTGTATTAAAGAACATAAATGCATGTTTTGGACAAGGGTTCAGCTAAGGAAGAAAAAAATAGTTTGATGCTCATACATTATGGATCGTGCTCAGCAGCTTCACTGGCTTTACTGCAAGTAATAAAAATAAAAAAGGTAGGGCATAAAGGGTTGGGAGGAGGGGGTGGGGGGGTGGGGGGGTAGCCCCAAAAGACGCAGATAGAATCACAACGACAAGGACATGAGAATCAGCTCTCTCTCTCACTCTCTCACTCTGGCAGATTAACACTCTATAGTGCCAATTAGGTTCCTCTCCGAACTCATCTGAACCTTGGTTCTGGGTCGTGTTGGTGCTTTATTCACACCCATTCCAGCAGAAAAGTGCAACCTGGTTAAATATGTGCTGTCTATTAGTACATATCACACCTAATGGTTTTTCAAGCTGGTGGATCTTTCGTTGAGCAGCACCATCATTCTTGTTTTTTCCCCCCATTTTCTCCGCTAATCTTAGTCGTATCCAATTCCCAACCGTCAAGTATTGCCTTCCCTATCACATGCCACCAACCAGGGAGGGGCGTAAGCATGCACATGCCCCCTCCGTGACATGCAATGCTGCCACCCGCCTCTTTTCGGACTGCGGCGCATGCGTATTTGGGGGCAGCCTGGGGGGGACGCCCATGATTGGCTGGTGATCGCTGTGAGTGACAGGAAAGTGAGCGTATGTCGCCCCTCCCTCCCGTTCAAGCTCAGCCAATTAGCTCCCATGGACTCCCGGTCACGGATGGCTGTGGCATCAACCTGGATTCAAACTTGTCATTCTTTGTTATTTAAAACGACACCGCAGGATTTCCAAATCTGATTGGTCAGAAGAGGAAAAGTGATGTACATCAAGCTAGTCATTACTGCAAAATAAACCCTGACAGGTTGACGCAGGTCACATGTTACATGGTGTATTGATATGAAAATATGTTCTTTCCTCCGCTAGCGAAGTAGTCCATATCAACGATCTGTTAGAAATAACAGAAATATCAAACCATGGAATGACGTAATTGAAATAATAGTAGCATGTGATGGCTGACCAATCAGAACAATGATTCAGCTCTCAGCTACCTCAGCTACAACCAATCAGCTCTGATAGTAAGATTTATATTATTCATTTATTTTCTAAGCCACTTAATCCTAATTAGCGTCGCAGGGAGGCTGGCGCCCATCTCAGCCGACTCTCGGCGATGAAGGGGTACACCCTGAACAGCTCGCCAGGCCATTGCAGGGCAACACACACACAACCATTCACACCCACACTCACACTCACACCTAGGGGTGATTTGGAACAGCCAATTAGCCTACTGTGCATGTTTTTGGACTGTGGGAGGA
>JBCNYH010000010.1:21326150-21347096 GCA_039654325.1 Tandanus tandanus
ACACACACACACACACACACACACACACACACACACACACACACACACACACACACACACACACATACACACAGAGAGAGAGAGAGCAATGTTGTCATGGCTGCTGAAGATAAAGTTCTCTAAAGAGTTTTGGACAGGCAAAAAAGGGCCAAATCAGCAGAGGCGTGGGCCTGACTAATGCCCTGTACCCTGGCCCTCATTAGTTTTAGCTGAAAGGGTCTTTTCAGAATGCGAACACATGCATGAACACACACACACATTCCCTCCATGGACAAACAACAGCTCCTATACAATAGCCTGCGCCATCGCATTGTCTGGTTCACGTCACGTGACATACCGGATAAACCTCTGACAGGAAAGACGGAAAGACAGCATGCGCAAAAGAGAGCGAGAGGGAGAGATAGAAAGAGAGAGAGAGAGAGAGAGAGAGAGAGAGAGAGAGAGAGAGAGAGAGAGAGAGAGAGAGAGAGAGAGAGAGAGGGAGAAATATGTCCGAGTACCAGTCAGTTAGGAATGAATAACCCGGGTGTGTGTTATTATAGGAAAATATTAAGTGAGCACCCCAAATCTGATACAAGCACATCCTGCAGAGTTTTATTTTTTTTATACCAGGAAATGAATCCATTTCTTGTTGTACTTAGTCATCACTCACTCATTTGACAAACCACTTAATCCTGGAGCTGGAGCCTATCTGAGCCGACACTGTGCTAAGGCGGGGTACACCCTGAAAACCTAGCCAGACTGTCACAGGGCTAATACACACCCACAACCATTCACATTCACACTCACACCTGAGGTCAATCTAGAACTAGCCGAATGTGCATGTCTTCGGACTGTGGGAGGAAACCGGAGCACCTGGAGGAAACCCATACAAGCAGGGAAGAACATGAAAACTCGCCCTCGTCTTGCCCAGCCCAGGACTTGAACCCAGGACCTTCTTCCTGTGCGGCGGACGTGCTGACCACTACACCACATGCCGCCCTTGTTGTATTTAATAGTATCATTTACATTATAGCAGCTAGAACCATTTCATCCCTCGATTTTCCTCCTTTTTTGACTTGAGAACAGAAAAACCGAAATTATACGACCTCCCCATAGCGGAAAGGTACTGACACTGGAGACTCCTTCCTTATATTCATCTTTATAAAGCCCTAGACAACAAATTAGCGGTTATTACAGAAACGACAGTGTATCCAAGCAAGTGCGTGAATATCAACTTGTCATTGGAGTAACACACAGAACTCCTGTCGAGAAAATGATGACCACTCTCTGACCAATCAGAACTGAGAATGCACCGGTGCTGTGGTACAAAGTAAATATAAGATGCCACAAAGCCATCTCCATCTTAGAGGAAAGGAGTACTGAACACAATTCATTCATTTGCAGGGCTGCTCAATCCTATAAGGGTCACGGGGAGGCTGGAGCCTATCTCACCCAACTCTGGGCGAATCTGGAGTACAACTTATACCCCTCGGCAGTCCATTACAGGGCTAACACACTCACACTCACACCTAGGGGCAATTTGGAACAGCCAGTTATCCTAATGTGCATGTCTTTGGACTGTGGGAGGAAACTGGAGTACCTGGAGGAAACCCCCATTACAGGGCTAACACACTCACACCTAGGGGCAATTTGGAACAGCCAGTTATGCTAATGCGCATGCCTTTGGACTGTGGGAGGAAACTGGAGTACCTGGAGGAAACCCCCATTACAGGGCTAACACACTCACACCTAGGGGCAATTTGGAACAGCCAGTTATGCTAATGCGCATGTCTTTTGACTGTGGGAGGAAACTGGAGTACCCGGAGGAAACCCAAGCAAGCACAGGGACAACATGCCACCGTGCCATAGTTTGAGCTGAAATCTGGTTTGATTGACGTATCAGCACGTCTATGATTTAAAGCATCACCATTATGCCCACTCCACATGCTGCTATACTCATACAGCACTGGAAAGGCAAAGTGACAGGCATGTGACGCCGTGGATAGTAGACTCATCAGGAGGCCGAGTGGAGGAGGGGGTAGGGATAAAGAGGACATGCCCAGGATGCACTGCTCCCTGTGTGATGCATTATTCAACAGCATAGATAACCAAATCCAGCTTGTGCAGCGATTTGGCGGGGACGTCGCCCTTTCTGCCCTAGAGAGAAGCTGGTGGGTGTCTCAGAACACATGCTATGTTGTAGAGAGACGCCAATGATTGGGCCACATACACTGCTGAGCTTCAGGATTAAAAAAAAACAGGGGTAAAAAAGCTCATAATGTGGATATTCACTATCTAATCCTCTGTGACTTTGAGGACGTTTCCATTGATCGCGAGGGAAATAAATGAATGGAGGCTACCGTCACTACAGTAATGTGCTTACATCTATAAAAAGGAGGGGTGACTGGAAGTATTGCGAATCTTATGTTTCCTAACACTTTTAACATCCAGATTTGTTCAGTCATCTGCTCTAGTGTCTCCTCTCCTGATAAAAACATGCCATCGGGCTTCTTCCTGGTATTTTCTGATGGTTTATAAATGCATCGAGGCACGGTGGTGTAGGGGTTAGCACATCTGCCTCACAGAAAGAAGGTCCTGGGTTTGATTCCTGGGCTCGGGCATTTCTGTGTGGACTTTACAAGTTCTTCCCATGATTGCGGGGGTTTCCCTCGGGTACTCTAGTTTCCTCCCACAGTCCAGAGACATACAGTACATATTAGGCTAACTGGCTGTTCCGAATTAACCGTAGTTCTAAATATGAATCGTTGTGGGGGTGTTGCCCTGCAATGGTCGGGTGAGCTGTTCAGGGTGTACCCTACCTTCGCACAGTCACAGTGCTGGCTGCGATAGGCTCCAGCCTCCCCCGCGACCCTAGCAACATTAAGCGGTTTATAATATTAGTAATTTGGATGGAGAACAACCTATCAACAACAAACCCAAAATCCGAAATGAAACGAGGACCCTGGAAGTTTTTCTTTTTAAGCAGTAACATTTGCACACCACCAGCTTCGATGTGTCTAGAGAACCATCAACTATGTAACCAAAATTTAAATAAGCATTTAATTCCACAATGAGTGTATCATGTATCTGTAACGCAATCAAACAAGAGCACTTGGAGAATGAAAACCACCACCAAGCCCAGTAATCCCTCATACGAACCAACATGATAAATCTTACAATGTTAAAGAATTGTTTAAAAAATTCCCGGATTCAGAATTTGATCTGGATCATCTCTGGAGTCGTCCTTGTTCAAAGCCCAACATCTGGTAGAAATTTCATGAAAATCCACGCAGGACATTTTGCGTAATCCTGCTAACAAACACACAAACTGAGATAAAAAGAGGTAGTGGCACCATAGAAACCAGTGAAACCATTCGATCCTGATAGGAAAACCTTTCGTCACATTCTTTCTAAAGTAGCATTGTTTCAACTAGCACCGTTTCTTCCCAACTGCAAATTTCACACTTGTTTGTTTATGTATCAGTCTTTAATACCCACAAATCCCATCAAAATGCATAAACACACAGGCAGGTCTGTCCATCAATCAATGGCAGCGTGTGAGATTTAAACGAGTTGCAGTAACCGGTATTTTCGGATTTGCTTTTAGAGCCTTTGATTCACAACCTCCTGCACCACACTGCAGGTTCCACTCAGAAAACCAACAGAACAGTTAAAGATCTGGTTCTGCAATCGAAACCCTGACGCTGTGTAGCGATGGTGACCCACAGGCCCTTAGATTCAACAACACACTGAAAATGTGAAATTGGCTCTGGCACTCGGTACATTCGCCCTCTGCCCGTTCCCCCTGTTTGCTTTCTTCAAGAGTGTTCCTGCTCTCAAAACCCGACTCCCATTGTGACGACAATAACATGGCAAGCAGACTGATAGATCGAGTGTCTGCGCGAACTACAATCAACCTTGTTCCCATTTGAGAGATCTCCTCGCTGCATTAAAGCAGACATGTAGTATCAGATTCTGCACCAGTGAGCTTCAAGAGTCAGATGATGCTGAGTGTTAACTGTCTGTTCTCTAGGTGAGAATGGATCTCAAGTACCAGTGCCATGTTATCCGATAGTATGGCTTAAATTACCAGTTATAGACTGTCATCATAATTAAATAATTACATGTATTTGACATTACGCACTATTCTCCTTGTGCTTGTGTGGGTTTCCTCTGGGTACTCCGGTTTCCTCCCACAGCCCTAAGACATGCACAGGCTAATTGGCTGTTCCAAATTGAGGCTTTAGCCTCTCCATGACCCAATAGGATTAAGCGTTTTGGCAAACAAGCGAGTCAGAGTGTCCTTGGAAACAAAGACACCTTAACAGCCCAAAGAACAGTTGTGCTAATGCTAGATATGTTAGCATTTAGTATGATAGTTACATTTTAAATATATATATACAATTAGCATGGAAAGCATTTCAGGGCTGTGCAAATAAATATCCAAATAAATATCAAACCTTTTGGTGTTCACACTAGCTCAAGGCTTAGAAAATAACAACTAACCATCCCTGTAATTACTGCTGACACAACATATGAATGATAATTGCACAGTAAAACATAATATTGACCCCTTTCTGCATCCTGGCAGGGAAATAAATAAAAACTCTGCTATTAAAGTGAAGTACGCAACAGTTTGTAGTCCTGGATAAATTCTCAGCCCCCAGACAGCTTGCAGTTGAGTTGTCTGGATTAGCCAGTGGTTAAATCACAGACTGCAGCTTTCGAAGCCTGACAAACGTAAGCTACATTCTTGCGTGCTTATCAGCTGGGAGCTGGCGGGATTTGCTTCTCGCCACACTGATGAAGGCTGCTCGATAAAGAGGCTTTAGCGGGGGATTAAATAAGGGTTGAAATCGCAAGATGTCAAAGGCTGCTATCCTCACAATCCAGCCCTCGGTTCGGTTCTTGTGGACAAGACATCAGCTCATTGACTTCTAGGTCGGCTTGCGTGCTAATCTGTAGGTCAGCGGTGACAAGAGTTTCAACACCTGTCTACCCTTTGAAAACACTACATCTAACCTCAGTGTAAAGGGCTGAGTGGTAACCTAGCGAGTCAGATTATGGTTATAGCCTCGCTTTTCAAGTGATGCTATCATCTCGACCTGCTGCCTCTGTAAGAAGATCAGTGTATTGTTCTTTTGTTGAAATATTGTGGGTTTTAATCCAATCACAGCAGTAACAACTTAGGCTCCATTCCTTTCTACACCTGTATTCTCTCACTCACTCACCCATTTGCCGAACCGCTTAATCCTACTAGGGTTGCGGGGAGGCTGGAGCCTATCTCAGCCAAAACCAGGCGAGGGCAGGTTACACCCTGAACAACTCACCAGACCGTCGCAGGGCCTCAGCACTCACAACCATTCACACTCACATTCACACCTAGGGGCAATTTGGAACAGCCAGTTAGCCTAATGTGCATGTATTTGTGACCGGCTCCAGCATAATACGGATTAAGTAGGAAATTTGACATACTGTGTTATTGATATATTTGGAAAGAGAATGAAATATGTTTCAAAATGAGGTATAATACATGATTATAGCATGAAAATCGAAAACAGAACCAGTTTCTGAATGTCCGCATTTGAAACTCCCTAACATCCATACGCTAAATGAATCCGGCTCGCGACCAATCAGCGCCATCATACTAGCAGTTTCCTAGCAAAAGATGAGTTCTATTTACACCGAGTCATGTCTGTTTTGAGGCTTCTCATTGCTTTAGCATTATATGATTCGAGGAATCCTTCTGGGATTCTGTAAGTAGGGAGAGTATTTAGGTAGTGAATATGGAGAATAAGGAAATACCCTGAGCAACCACAAAAGCTGTTCAAAAATAAGTGGATATTTCAATTGTTTTACAACAACTTGAACATGGAACCCTTTCTTAAACAAGCATTTTGGCATGGATAGATTGTGTTTATGGATATTGGAACTTGGTCATGTTGAAAATTATGCTTTGGAGGATGTATTTTTGGCGATATCGCATTTTCGTCCAGATACGCCATTTTCAACTTACTTTGGCTCTCACTCAAATCACGACCTCGCGACTTAATCCGTATTGTGCTCGAGTGGGTGACATTCGGACTGTGGGAGGAAACTGGAGTACCTGGGGAAAACCTACACAGAAAAGCCCTCGCCGAGCCCAGGACTCAAACCCAGGACCATTTTGCTGTGAGACAGTTATGCTTACCTCTACACCACCATGCCACATTATTTGGAACAGTATACATAAAAATACCACACTTTTTCCTCCTCTTACAAATTGCTGAAGCCAAAAAAAATTATAATATCTTCTTAATTATGAAAAATGAATGCTAAGATTTCACAACAAAATCGAAACACCAGTCAGCCATAACATTAACACCACCTCACTGGTCTGCAGCTAGACAGCCCCATACCGGAAGCACTTCTGTAGGATTGGACCAGACATACTAGCCTTCGCTCCATCAATGAGCCTTGGGCACCCATGACACTCTTACCAGAGTGTCCTTCCTTGTAACACCTTTGGTACGTACTTACCACTACTGCATACCAAGAACACCCCACAAGACCAGATGTTTTGGAGATGAACAGACCCAGTCATTTAGCCATCAGAAAGTCACTCAGATCCTTACGTTTGCTCATTTTTCCTGCTTCCAACACATCTACTTCAAGAACTCACTGTTCACTTTCTACCTAATCGATGTTATTCACTTCACCTATCAGTTCTCACAATGCTTTTAATGTTATGGCTGATCAGAGCATAAATACACCAACTAATTTTGATTATAACACAGAACAGGTGCACACGTGAGGAGAACCAGCAGGAAAACAGTGCCAGAGGCAGGACTAGAACCCACACAAAAGTACATGGAGGACAATAAAGGCAGTGAAAGACATACTCACCATCCAAGATCCATATTACACTGTTTACCGTGTATAGAGCAATTCAAGTAAATGTATTGCTGCCAGCACAAGCAAGTGCCCACATCCCACATTCCCAACACGTATCACTTAGAGGTCATCATTTTCCCCCTTCTTCATTCTGAGTATAAGGAAATGCGGCAATACAACAGAAACCAAAGACAAGAATAGGATCCATTTCACACAATTCGCCTCTTAAGGTTCTTGCCAAATGAGTAATCTATACGCTCTCCTGTGAGCAGTGTTTTAGTCCGAGGGCTACTGTGGTAATAAAAAGACCAAACAGTCGGGCTGGTCTATCATCCCTGAGCAATCTGATAAAGAAAGAAAAAATCCTAACGATGCTGGGAAATGGAAGTCCCAATCCACACACTTAAATAAAGGTCATGATTTTAATTGTACTTTTTGGAATATGGCATTTGCAAGGAGCACATGGTTCATTCCACTCAATGGCAAAAGGGAAAACAAGAAAGAAAGGGCACGGACTAGCATTTATCGAATGGATGTGTTGCGCAGCATAATTAGCAAGACAAGAAACAGTTGCCGCTCTGATTGTAAGCCGAGAATCCAAAGATCCAAAGAGTGACATTTCACTGCTCGTTGGCTCACGTACCAGCGCGGAGGCTTTGATGCAGCAGTACTCCACTTAACGCTGGACTATTATTAGGCTTATAACAATCAATAGCTCAAGTATATCACTATAGCATTTAGGAGAGTATATACTGGCAAATCTCCAACACATAAAGCTCTAGGAATCAAGGAACTTTAGCTACATTTTCATTAGTAACCTTCTGCAGAACCTTGTTTACAGCAGAGAAGGAACAACTGGGGCTGGCCATACATGTATAATTAGGGTCGCCGGGAGGCTGGCGCCCACCTCAGCCGACTCTGCGCGAGGGCGGGGAACACCCTGGACAGCTCGCCAGACCATCGCAGGGCAGAAACATGCTGATGGCAAACCAGTGGCCTACTTTTTCCTACTGTTCTTTTACATGCCTCTCTCCACAGACAGTGAGAGACATGGCTGGCCCAGTTAGCTGTACTGGGGGCAGCAGTGACAACTCGGTGATACTGGGGCTTGAACCCCTGACCTTCGGATCAGTAAGCCAGCACCCTACAACCAGGCCACCACTGCTCTTTATTAAAACAAACAACGTAAATTTATATAATTGTATATCAGAAATAGTGCAGGGCGACATGGTTTTGTAGTGGTTAGCACGTCTGCCTCACAGCAAGAGGGTTCTTGGTTTGAGTCGCACGCTCGGCAAGGGCGTTTCTGTGTGGTTTGCGCTCCGGTTCCTTCCCGCAGTCCAAAAACATACATATTAGGCTAATTGGCTGTTCCAAATTAACCTGTAGGTGTTGGTGGACTGTGATTGGTTGTGTGTGTTGTCCGTGTGATGATCTGGCGAGTTGTTCAGCCTGTACCCTGCCTTCACCCAGTGTCGGCTGAGATAGGCTCCAGCATCCCTTCGAACCTAATAGGATTAAGTGCCCTACTGTCCTAGTAGTGTCTTAGTCTTAGTGTCTTAGTGTCTTATATTTTAGCTCCTTGAAAACCTAGGCAAAAATAATGATTGCTAAAAATATAAATAATAAAAATCCAGCTACATGAAATTCCTTACATCTCTAGTTATCAGTTACCAGAGTTTGCTGTTGTTGGTGGTGTAGTTTTGCAGTCAGACTTTGCTATGCTGTCTCATAGCTTGACTCTGGAAAAAAAAAATATCAGTTTTGAAGTCGATATTTCGTAAGTCGATATTTGAGGTAGATGCGCTAACCACTACACTATCACGCCACCCGTCTTTTATATACAATATTTCATATTTTTATGTTACCAGTAAGTGTTGACAATGCCGCTGCTCTTCATTTCATAGCACAACCTGACCTCAGATCTCACCATGCAGCCTGCCCGGAGAAAAAAAAGTAGCCTCGCATGACAGAAGATCCATCACACTAATGTAGGTATGAACCAGGTCATAACTTACACTGAACAGAGGACTGAACGTGACTCTGCAAATGAAATCCATGCATTGGTGCACTGCAGGTGGCTCCTGGATGCCTCGGAAATGTTCGAGTATACACAGGTTAGGCTCTTAGGGAAAGAAATATATGCAAAAGCGATGCTGTTGCTGATGTATGGAGAGAAATCCATACTGTCTTGGAGATTATAGATTACAGTATCTACATGAACACTGCACCGTTCATTAAAAATAAATGACTCTGATAAATAGCAAATCACCATCAAAGCCCTGGTGTCTTACACAATCTGATTTGACAGCAGTAAATTCAAATTAATGTCCAATTAAATACGTTTAGATGAACTATTGGCAGCATGTAACTCATGCGGCTGCCGATCAATAAATGTGCAGGTTCGGAGCTCTGAGCACTCAATCGGAGCGTCTTGCATTATCATAAATTAGACACCAGGCCACAAATGAAAAGCCAATAAGCGTCTTGTCCTGTGAGGTGATGACAATGTCGCGGCCTCAAGAGGGCGAGAGAGAGAGAGAGAGAGAGAGAGAGAGAGATGGAGAAGGGAACATCTGGGGTTGACTCTGGGCTGGTCTCACCTCCATTTGCATTTGCAGCTATTCAAATAAGCCACAAGGAGCTGGAGCTGGTGCATCGCATCTCATCCCCTTTCTAGCTCTCTCTGTATGTGTATGTGTGTGTGTGTGTGTGCGTGTGCGTGTGCGTGTGTGTGTGTGTGTGTGTGTGTGTGTGCCGACGCTGCTGATTTGACAGGAACACATACAGTTTTGAAATAGCAATGTGCCCGTTGCACACTTTCTAGACAAAAGGTTTAAAAAGAGGCTGAGTTCAGAGTCGGAGCCTCTCTCTCTCTCTCTCTCTCTCTCTCTTCCTTCTCTCAGTCTGTTTTCTCAAACGGCTTTTCATCGAAGCTCAGTACTTGACAGGCTGATCTGTGGGGATTCCAGCAAAGCTAGTGGTCCCCCCCATCCATATACACACACACACACACACACACACACACACACATACACACAGAGAGCGAGAGAGACACACACTTATCCATCCCCCCACCACCCTTTCCAATTCATTTCCATTTGAATGTATCACCCCGGTCCTCCCCGACGTTTCCTGCAGTGAGCATGAAAGGGAAAGTAAAAGAGCCCGAGATGGTTCATGCTAAATATTTAGGAGGACGCTAACACCCAACACCCAGCAAGCAACCTCTCTAGGGGAAGCAAAGACAAAGAAAGAAAGAAAGAAAGAAAGAAAGAAAGTAAGAGAATGCTGCCACCCACAGCCTCATGAGTCACATGATGGGAAAGGACCAGGCGGTTAGGGAAAGGAATTTCCATATGAGTTAAATCCATTTTAATGAGTTTCTTGAAGTCAGACTAGCATTTGAAGACGGGACAGGAAGTACGACCGTGTGTCTGTCTTCATTTACGATAAATATTTAATCTCTTCTGTCTAATCGGCCGTTCAAATCCATTCCAAAGCTGATTTCTTGGACCCCTGACATAACAAAAAAAAATGTAGAGTGACGAGGGAAAGTCAGCAGAGGACAAAGAAGCTTTACAGGAAGACAAAAAGCCATTTCCCCTCCCCTGAGTCCTCCTCTATAATTCAGATAATTTGATCTCTGATTGAATGAACATGCTCGTAGATTGGGACGTGATTAAATTGCTGACAAATTGCTCGATCCCCGGGCCCGTTCGCTTCATTAGCCAGCGCTCTCCCGTCCCTCGTTCAGCCTGCATCCAGTAACAACACCAGCACCCGCTGACCTGTACGGTCCACACACACACACACACACATTCACACAAACTCAACATGTGCTAAGTATGTTTATGCTTGAGAGACATACACCTCCAAATCTTTTCTCTCTGCCCTGCTGTTATGACCTGCAGTCGCTGAGAAATAAAGCCCCACTGAATTATGCATGGTGTCGTCCTCCACCCTCATAATGAAGATACTCGGATACTCCAGGAGAGATTTTCATGCAGCGTGGGACTTGTTTACAGGAACCGGCCTCCTGTTCGTGGCAACCCAGCGAACCCGAGAAGCCTGTTCATCATCAGGAGTTCAGGCCCTAGTGGCTGGATATACTGAATATTCCAATTACACGCACTACTTCCTCTCGATCTGTACAACCACTATTCTTATGAATAACAGGCCAAATGGGCATTCTGAAAAGAGCTGCAGTACCGAGGAGAAAGGCTTGAGATATTTCCCTTTTCACCAAGCCCACCCCTGCCCATCATCATCATCATCATCATCACCATCATTATCAACCCTATTTAAATCATTTCCATCAAGTAGCATTATACAGGTTACAAGCAATACATAAATATTTGTTATAAATGACATCGCAACACTTTCCTGAGCTATCATGAATATTCAAATTTCTTTCTATAGCATTTCCTTGAATCCACTTATTTCAAACACAGAAGCAGCTAATAGCTCTACAATCTAACATGTTCCCCTGGATTATAATCCGTCCATCCATTTGCCGAACCACTTCATACTGCTAGGGGCGCGGGGAGGCTGGAGCCTGTCTCAACCGACTGGGCGAAGGCAGGGTACAGTTTGTCAGTCCATTGCAGGGCCACCACAAACGCAACAATTCACACTCATACTTACACCAAGGGGCAATCTGGAACAGCCAATTAGCCTACTGTGCATGTCTTTGTCTTTGTCAGAGGAAACTGGTGTACCCAGAGGAAACCCACGCACGCATAGGGAGAACACGCAAATTCCACACAGAAACATCCTTGAACCAAGTAGCCAAGAACAAATTTTTATGAAAATCAGATCAATATTGCGTATTGATACCACATTGAGAGGAGCCAGTTGAGGTGGCTCGGGCATCTGATCCAAAACGGCTCCCTGTGTGTGGTGTTTCGGGCATGTCCAACCGGGAAGAGACCCCATGAACACGCTGGAGGGACTATGATCCCGCGACCCGACCCCGGATCTAGCGGAAGAAGATGACTGACTGACTGACAGATCAATATTTTTTGTTTGTTTGTTTATTTTTCATGTAACCTTGCTAACAGAAAGCATACTTTAATAAATGCTTGTTAAAAAGCCTTTAAAAAATTCCTGAATATACAAAATGTTATGGGTTCCTGTCAGGCCCATAGCCCATCCCTTCACCAAGTTTGGTGAAAAAAGGTTCTGTAGTTTTTGCTTAACCCTAGTAACAGACAAAAAAAACCCCAAAAAGCAAAAACAAACAACCAGACACTGGTATATACACATCCTTCCCTAGCAAGCAGCAGAGGTAATAACAGCAAGAATACCGTATGCCCAGAGGAACAATGCTGCGCATACACAATAATTTGACAGTGCGACACGGATACGTACAAAGTGGAAAAGTCCAAGATCAAGAAACAGAAGATGGCACACAATTTAAAAATAAATAAAAAAAATAAGATGGATTTTTTTTATATCATGGCGCCCGGTGCAGGGGTCACTGATACGATACTCGCGTACAGGAGTAAGCAAATGGTTTCAGAAAGACATTGTAACCGATTCCGCTTTATTTCCAAGAGATAACACTGTATTTATTTATTAAAGCTGGCACTCTTTAAAATATTTATATTATATACATAAATGTAATTTCCCTCTAAGGTCTTACTCTTTCAATGCTAGCTTAGTAGCAGTTAGCGCACCTGCTGGCATCAAGTGCCTTCCTAGGTAACGGATTTTCCTAGGCATGTTTTAGCAATATTAAACAATGTTTTATTCAATATCGGTTAATTACATGCCCAGTGGTGTTTTAAATAATGCAGTCTTGAATAAAAAGCATTGAATACCCTAGGTGTCCATGTCCTATTTGTTGTATGTGTACGCTCAGAACAGTACTGACATCCCCAGTGCCCTCTTCATACAGGATAAATGATCAGCATCATCTGCAGATATACGCCCCGACCCACACGGCAGAGCAGCAACTCCACTTTCTACTGCTGTTATTGGAGCCAAGGGGAGCGGTTAGACGAGGCCAGGAGAGGTGAAACAGTGCAGGGAGGACACTGAGAGGCTTTCGATGAAAGAAATAAAGGGCTGGACAAACAGACAACAAGTACAACACAAGGCCTGGGAAAGAACGCTTAAAGGAAGTGCAGCCTTGGTGCAGGATGATGGCTCACAAAGTCCAATACCATACATGCACAAGTGGTCAAGAGTTTGCATCTCTTAGAAGAAAGAATGAGACATGTCCAAAAATACTGTAAACCGTAGATTTATCAAAGGCGAAGTGAATATCGGTGAATGGATAGCCCTTGAGATGAAACGTCAAGCCTGAGGTAAACAATTGTTTTAGTATACACTACATGGGGACAATAAAAAAAAGCAAACTAAAACAAGCTTTGACAAGCTTTGTATGGATTAGTTTTACATTTACAATGTAAATAAGTGACAATGGTCTTTTGAAACTCCATCAAAGTGCTTTTTTACCTTGAAAAATGCGAAGGCCATATTTTTTGTTTCATACTTTCTTTATAATTTTTGGCTGCCAGTGTAATTCAAGCATTATCCTGAGTTTAAGGGTGTATGATGTTGATTAGTATATACTACACGCGGATGGCACAATCTGGTGGATCTGCTATCTTGTGATTATTCTGAGTGGCTAATGCTTGATTCAAAACAAAGGACAGTTTCTCATGGTCACTTACAGCAGGCGGAGTCATCATAATCACGCTTTAAAATGAAAAAATAAACCATAAAAATCTTGTTTTATTTTGTTTCCCTTCTGTTTCTGCATAGTATACACTAATATAGCGAATTAGGCACTGTTAAAAGCAGAGCTCCCATATGATATCCCTTACTTGACAAGTTTGTGGTGGGGACTCACAAACCCCATCCACGTATCCTACGAATATCAAGATTAATTCATTTTAATAGCTTGTTTATTGAAGGGAATAAAAATGAGGGAACCAAACATGCAATCTTAGTCTCGACATGCAAAGTACACCATTTAGAAACCGAAGCTTTGTAGCTTTAGAGAACAGTTCAATAACTATTTATTTCATGTCATTAACGATAACGTCACATCATGTGACCCGAGTATTATACACCTCTTGTTTTCTTCATTGCTCTCTCCCAGAAAAAAGAATCGTATGTTTTTCCTTTATCAAGATCTAGAATTTTCAAAGAATAACACAGGGTTCCCGTGTGTACACATACACTGGAAGGACGGCGTGATGAACTGATGGACGCTATAGGTTTTTCTTGATTTCCAAACTTGAAAGGAAAAAGACGCCTTTTCCTTATCACTGGCGCGGAGAGCTCTGCTATAAAACACCTTTACATGGAGTGCTTTACTTTTATTGTGGTGAAGCAGAAACTGAACTCAGAATGAATAGGCTAATTAGACACCATTAGCTACACAGTGCTTACACAGAGCTCACCTGACCCGTCTATGTCATGGTTAAATAACGTAAAAATAAACAATAAAACTCTTGTTTTAGTTTGTTTATGTTTAAGTTAATATGTAGTATATACTTAAACTCTTAAAGATAGTTAAAGAGATGCCTGTATACAGCTTTGGTCCTGCTTGCATATGCTCTTGGTGCTCACCAGTGTCAATCACGACTTATGAAAAATGTAAGAAGTAAACCATAAATACCTTATTCTAGCCTGCTTTTTGCCTCAGGCTCCATGGATGTCACTGGATTGTTCCAAGATAAAATAGCAACATCCACCTCACCTTTGGCGCATACTTGTTAATTATCATGGGAAGGAAAACCAATCAGATCGCATTGTTCCTGTATATGTTCCTCGTGAAGTTATGATTGTTTCTGTTTGCAGTTTGTATTTTCTGTTTAAATGCCTTTTTTTCTAAATGCTCTATGTCTGGGATGCATATTTTAATTTGTGATATGCGATGTAAATTGGAAAATCCGACCTTGATCCTTGTCAAGTTGTCAGATTTGGTCAACTTCTGGCAGTGGGCTTGCGGTAAAGAGACGTCTGCTTGTTTCAGAGACAGACGAGTCCTTGAGGAATTACAGCTATGATATCACATCAGGACACGTTTTTTCTTCGAGCCTCAGGGAAACGTTATCGTTCTATGTAACTTGGAAAGCGACCAAAGACACACACTTGTTTCGGGATAAATGTCATGTAAAACTAGAACAAAAACTTTTCGTCCTGACCTCTCTGTTAGTCCTGCTTCCATATCCCCTGTTTTTCTACCCTACAACTCAGACATGTTTTATTTTTCTTTTCCAGCCGTCCCATTTACAGCACGACAGGTTTTTAACAAGCCTCTTAGTGCAGAGAGAAGAAAAAAGAAAAAAAGACAATAGGGAGAAAAAAATGTTTCCAGATTTTTTTAAGAGCTGACAAATCCTATCTGAAGGGAGAAAAGAAGAGGAAGAATAAGGATAAGGGAGGAGTGGGACAGAGGCGGGGTGGTGTGAGGGTATTTGGAGGGTTTTAGAAGGAGGAGGGGGATTAGAACAGATGCCAATGCATACAGCACGTGCAGGCCAACTCCTCTCCTAATCATCTCCGCTCGAATTCGCCTTCGAAAAACACAAAGGACAACAGAGGAAGGAGCACAAAGGAAGATGTGAAGAGACCGCAAACATACAGCATTCTTCTTTTCCTTCTTCTTCTTCTTTATGCACTCAAAACACGGCCAGGATGACGAGGCCCCGCTCTCGCAGCATAATATTTTCACAGCGTTCTTCTACAGAGTTCAATTTGGCTCCAAAAGGATTCCTGACGTTCTTTAGGCTCTTACTGCTTAGAAAAGAAATTCTTCTAAAACACTGCTGAAAGAATTTTAATCGCGAGAATATTTTTAGCATGTTTTGCGCGCAAATATTGCGTGTGCGTGCAAATATTGTGTGCATTGCATCAGGGTTAAAGCGCTTGCAAAATTTCTGTTATCGGAAAACAGTGCACAGCAGTATGGTGCGCTGTGGGCCAACCCCCCAAGCACCCCCCCTACGACATTATCAAGATTACTGGGTGCCAGTTTGATTTGTATTGTAATTCTGTGCGTACTGCGATCAGTAAGTATCTTTAAATATCCCGTATGTTTCTGTTACAATTTTAACACATTAAAGCATGTAAAAGACTGTGGGAGGAAACCAGAGAAACTCCACACAGAAACCCGGGCCTGGGAATCGAACCTAGGACCTTCTTGCTGTAAGGTGGACGTGCCACCTGTTTTTTAAACATTGCAGGAAAAATATAAGTTGTTAGGGTAAAACCTGGGACACTCGCTCTCTCTCTTTTTTACTTTTTAGTTCAACAATCGAAAAGACCTTGAAGATGAACACTATGTAACTAGTTGACTATAGTAGTCAACTCCATGTCATGCTTTCTTTGAACCGACCAATTCTGTGTTGCATTACCACAATGACTATCTTTGCAATAAAGCCCCCGAAAGTTGTGGAATAGTCCGGAGCACTACCGGACAACCTTGTGTCTGCTTCAGTGATTCTCTCCCAGGATCCATCTCTGGATGGAGGTAGCGGGGGAGAGGAATCTAAAACCGAACGCATCCAATTCGTCTTTCTTTCCTTTAATATTCAGTGCATCCAAAATGAAATGAGAGAGAGAGAAAAAAATAACATTAGCATTTTGTGCTAATAAAATTAAATTAAAAATAAAATTAAATTAAATGGCCACGGTGGTACTAGGTGAACATCCTGAGCCCTTGAGTCTCGCTGCAAAATTAAAGAAGCGTACTGTTTAATACATGCCTGCTTTTATTTCTTTTCCATCAGCAGGCTGCGGCTACTGCATTACCATCAGCTCTTTTTCTCTTTCCTTTTCTCTCTTGCAAAGTGGCTGCAGTGAAAAAGAGAGGGCGATGAGAAGCGAGCGAGAGAGAAAGAAAGAGAGAGGGAGAGAGAGAGAGAGAGAGGACGGAGGAAGGACAGAATGAATAAGAGGGAGGAGGGAGATCATTCAGATATGAGGGGCAGGCTGAATCAACACTGGAGGGCCATTGATACTGAAGTTGGTGGTAAATTGCGCAAATAGACGTAACATGAAATATCGAAATATACTATGTCTACTGAGAGAGAGAGAGAGAGAGAGAGAGAGAGAGAGAGAGAGAGAGAGAGAGAAAGAGAGAGAGAGAGAGAGGGAAAGAAAGAGAGGAAGAGGGGAGGGTTTGAATAGAGGCAACTTGCGTTTTTGTCTAACGGCTGTATGTCTAGTGCCAAAAAAAAAAAAATAAAAAAAAAAAAAATAAAAAAAACATTGTACGCAAGTAGCACGAAGGAACATTTTGGTCATTTCTAACAAGAGGAACTGTCATCATCGCCATCACTTCACAATGACACTCTCGGCGTGCTGAGACACAGAGTTCACTCATTCCACAAAGCAGCTTGCTTTCTTATGCATGACTGATTACTCAGGCAGGAGGCGAGCTGATACTTACCAAGAGGCTCTTTTTTTCCAGCAGACACGCCGAGATGTTTTAAAAACCTCCAGCCTTCGTTCTGCTACACGCAATCTCACAATCTGCTCTGATTAATTTAGTCAACTCCATAATTAGTGATGCAGGATTTCTTTTCTTTTTTCTTTTTATTCTTTTTTTTTTTTTTTTTGCATTACTAAAAATAACAAAGTGGTGACTCATTGTGATTCAAACTTTCCTCTATTTTTAAAACTCTTCCTTCTTCTCCTGCATCGCTCTGGCATCTTCTCAATCTGTAAACGTAAACGTACAACGTTCCTACTGATACGTACAAGACGTCCAGGTGTTTGTACAGATGCGTTCACATGTGAATCCACATGCTCAAGAGTTTTCATACTGAAACTGAAACACGGACCACATGCCGACTGCTGATTAAAGGCCACATGAGAACCGCACAGTCACAGACTTTAGTACTTTAGTATTTAAGGCTCTATGTAGGGAAGAAAACACTTGTAGGAACGTGATGGATAATATAGGAGAGTTAATTCAGTATAACGTGGTGTGATGTAACATAAAGCTGATTTATTGTTTGAACCCTGAAGTTCAGTACTTTCCCTCACACTGTACTGTACATCCTGAAGGGTTTTGTTCCTCATACACCACAGCAACCACAGCAATTTGTCAGTGCTAGCAGTTTTTTTTTATTTTATTTAGCAAACCATGACCCAGCATACTTTCTATTCGGTTATAATTACACTTAATGTTGTGGAACATCCGCGAAACCAGTTCGTTTCTGTTCTCACTTCATTATAGCAGCTTTAAATAGTCATTCAATCACCTGGCTCTATTATGTACTATATAATAATATAATTACTGTGTATATTAATGTATTAAAGTAATTAAGAAATTATGATAAATAATAATATAACTGCTTCATAAAAAATGCTTTTGACTTTGTAAGTTGTCAGGGCCATATCGTGTAGCTTTTTCATATTTTTTGGGGAGATTTTTTTGTTTCAGAATCTGTGACCATTATAAACCTTAAGTGTTTGTCATCTGTTTTGATTCAAGCATTATTCACTCAGGATAATGTCTATAAGTATATACTACAGGGGAATGTTGTGATCTTATTGTTCCACTATCTCGGGAATATAAATCATTATTCCAAGTGGATAATAATTGAATCAAAATGACACAGTTTTTCACAATCACTCAAGCAGGTAACATCACCATTATCTTTAAAGTGGAAAAATAAACCATAACAATCTCTTGTATTTCCTACAGTATATAATAAAATGTTTCCTTTCATGTTTGAATAAGATATTAGCTGATGCAAAAGCATGTATTTTTTAATCTGACCTGATCTACCTCATTTTAGTTTACTTTTAATTATATTTAATTCTAAACTCTGAAAAAGGTTTAAAGAGACGCCGTTACACAAATCTTGGGCTCTGTACCTGGCTGGGCTGGGAGCTCGCCTATATCTGTCCTGATGACAATACATAAATAAATAAATAAATAAATAAATAAATAAATAAATAAATAAATAAATAAAAAGGTAATTTTAGCGTGCTTTTTTCTGTTGAGGTGCAAATGTAGTTTATACTAAAACAATTATGCACCTCAGAGTCGGAAGCAATCTTCAGCGACATCATCTTCATCATTGGCACATAGCTGTTAATTATCCCCAGATAGTGAACCAGTCAGATCGATCTGTTCGTGTGAAGTATATACTCATTTTCTTAAATACTAACTGCTTTAGGTCAAAGTTCACAGGGCTGTAGTATTTTTATTAAAGCGATTGTCTAATGCAAGTGGTTGCAGGTGCTGTTACCTAAAAGCACAGAGTCTGTGGAGGGTCTCTGGGAGTATGATATGCCCTTCCATATATGCTCTAGGATCTTCTCCTTCACCTGTGTAATGGTGTCACAGTCCAGCACTTTCACAGGGACTGTCTGAGACTCATTCGTGCCTTCACCTGTTACCAGCACATTCAGCGTCTGCAGCACAAATACAGAACAGGGTGGAGATGTAACCATTTGTTCCTATGAAGCACAGTGGCCCATGTATAATAATTTATATAGTCTGTGTTGCCAAACGCTTTACACTGGGTTTATTTCTTACCAGTGTGTGATACTCCACATCATCACGCAGGAGCCGGTTGTCATTGAGGGTATATTTGGCCTTGCTAGTAACAACATCAACTGGACCCTTCTCCACCTGGTGTTTTATGGCTCGGAATAACATATAGAAAGACTCACCTGCAGACTCCTGCATTACGTAAAGAAATAAAGTGTTATACAGTAGACAGCCGAGAAATCTGAGACGAGGGCTGCAGGTTCACTGGGGGTGAGAGTAAGGTAATGTATAGAACTTACCCTGAGGAAGGAATAAAGGCAGATGGACATCCAGTTGGTCAGCAGCTTCTCTACCACTGACTCAGTCCTACAATACAAGTAAAGAGCAGCTGAAATGCAATTCATCCAGCTTTTTTACTTTGTAGCAAATACATCACACTGTGACGGGCTGAACATTCTGGCTTAATACCTCAAACACAATAAATTATTTCAATTAGTGGCATATTTTCCCCCAATCAGATACAGGGAAAAATATTATGTAATCTTCATCACCACCACCAACAAATAACAAATATTCCTTTGTTGCTAGACTTTGGGGCGACAGGGTGGTGTCCTGGTTAGCATGTCTGCCTCACAGCAATAACGACCTGGGTTCGAGTCCCAGGCTCAGGCATTTCTGTGTGGAATTTGCATGTTTTCCCCATCCATGCATGGGTTTCCTCCAGGTACTCCGGTTTCCTCCCATAGTCCAAAGACATACACATTGGGCTAAATGGAGCTCCACATTGACCCTAGCTTTGAGTGTGAATGGTTGTGTGTGTTGCCCTGCAATGGTCTTGCAAGCTGTTCAGGGTGTACCCTGCCTTCACCCGGTATCGGTTGAGCTAGGCACCTGCCTCCCCAATAAAGATTAAGCAGTTTGGTGAATAAGTGAGTAAGAGAAAGTGTTCTAGCTTGGGCATGAATTGTTTAAGGCACAGTGTACATGGGTTATTCTTTGAAACTGGTACCGTGTGATAAGGTAAAGTGTGATTCACAATCCCCACATTTCAATGTTGTCCAGCTTATTTCCCTCTATATTGATCATAAATTCATGAACCATCGTTACAGAGACAGTGAGAGAACCACTTCATGCACATAACTGCACTTTTATTAGTAATAAACAGGAATAAATCTGTATGGAACACCGAATTCATCTTCAAATTCATTCACGTATGAACACAAAATTCATCCCATTTGACACTATGTGTGAAATAAATCCACTTCAGGAGGAACTCAACTGTACAGTGAACGTGTAAACATGGAACCTCACCCCTCACAGGAAAAATGGGTCAGGTCAGTATGTAACTCCCGTGGACATGGCAGAGTGAGTGTGAGTGTTGGCCCTGCGATGGCTTGGCGAGCTGTTCAGGATGTACCCCGCCCTTTGCCGAGAGTCGGCTGAAATAGGCCCCAGCCTCCCCGCGACCCTAATTAGGATTAAGCAGTTTAGAAAATTAATGAATGTGTCATGGTCCCGCATATCTCTCCACTGGTGGAGCTATTGTGTGTTTTTGTTTTCCTGTTTTTTCCATGTGCTTCTCCAGGCTACGGGCGTGGCCTTGGAGAAGCACATGGAAA
>JBCNYH010000010.1:21387383-21398004 GCA_039654325.1 Tandanus tandanus
TATGTTTCAATGATTTGGTTATATATTTACAAAGCACCTAAATCTAAAATGCAATAATTACATTTTTATTGAATGATAAGAATATTGTAGGAAATTACAATGAAAAAACTCAGCGTGTGTGTGTGCGTGTGTGTGCGTGTGTGTGTGTGTGTGTGTGCGCGTGTGTGTACACGCATTATGACTCACACACTGATAGGTTCACTGAGTGGCTGGGCCCGACACACTCCAGTTCCTCCCTGTTGTATGACATAAGAAGAAGGACAGGCTGCAAATACGTACACACACACACACACACACACACACTCACACACACACTCACAAAGACACAACACTGGCAACCCAACTGCATGCCTGAAGATGACCCTCCATCACATCTGGAGCTTTCTCTGCTTTCTGACAGCAGGTAAGATCATTCTGAATTAAACTCGCGTTAATTGACATCAAATCATCACACTGAGTCGGCCTCGGATCGACTTGATCACCCGCTGCATTGTGTACTGAGGGATAGGAAGAGTTGAGGTGAATTGTCATCATTCGCTTTTGATTAAAATGTCATTAAAATGAATTACTTTATGTACGTATGGAAGACTGTGTTTTATTATTTCTATAGATGGATATATGCATATATTTATGTATATATATTTTGTCAATTTTTGGAGGTGTCTCTGATGTTGTGAGGTCTTTCCTCCAGGCCCGGTGGTGCTGTTTTAACCTTCAGTGGTTTAACAGTGATGTAATATCAGGACTTCCTATTAAAAATGGTCTCAGAATGAAAAAACATTAGGATTTTGTTTGTTATATGTAAAATGTTTGCAAGCTGTCAGTGAAGAAGATTAAAGGAATCAAATACGCTTTTGTTCTGATTATACGCTTATATGCTCAGCTTCATATACTTATTATATAATTATATATTGATAAGACGCTTATATGCAGGTTATAAACACTATATATGCTGATTCCTTTTTTTTTTTTTGCTTATACACTGGTTATAAGCTCTCTATACAGATTATTTGCTTATACACTGGTTATAAGGATTATACACCTATAACTTAGGCCTAAACACCACTGACTATTTGCTTATATTGCCGTTATAAGAACTTTATACTGATTATTTACTTATTGACTGGTTATAAGCACTATACAATCATATGCGCTTATATAATGGTTATAAGTACTATATATACTGATTATATGTTTATATACTTGTTATAAGTACTACAGTATATACTGATTATTTGCTTATAGACAGGTTATAAGCTGTATGTACAGATTATGATATGCGTACATACTGCTTATAAGCGTATCTAGGCATAATGAAGTCTATATCCAGATTATAAGCATATATACTTGTTATAAGCACTATAGACTGATTTTTCGCTTATAGATTGGTTATAAGCTGTATGTACTGATTATATACTGGTTATAAGTATAACCTAGGCATCATAATGTCTATATGCAGATTATAGGCTTATACACTCGTTATAAGAACTATATACTTATTTGGTTATAGACTGGTTATAAGCTCTAAGCATTGATTATATGCTTATATAGTGGTTATAAGCATATCCAGGAATAATAAATCCTGAATATGCTGATTTTAAGCGTATTATATCTCGGCATACTGTCATAGAGACCTTATGTGAATTAGAAGCTTATACACTGGTTGCAGAATGTTGGATTTAGTACAGTATCTCGTAGTACGGTATCTTTAATGGATAATATAGAATTAATGTTGTCATCGATGCATGCAGGAGGAAAGTTTTGCTTTCTGTAAACGTGTCGATGTAATTTCAATCCTGTTCATTTGAGTTGGACTGTTGCTTTTTTTTTTTTCCGCCTTCGTTTGACTTGAATTCATTTTCATACCACTTCGATTTTGTCTCCTCACTGGAAACATGTAAAACCTGAAATCATGTCAGCACAGTTCTCTCCAGAGGTCTACTTCAGACAAAGAATTTCGCAAGACGACGCTGTTAATGACGACACGTTGCCTCTTCCAAACCAGAACTTTCTGCCATTTTGCAATTTCAATTCTTACAAAATAATCGTAGTAAATGGAACAGATTCGCGTTCGTGATGCTTTACTTGCTTGTTTTTCCTGTCGTTGTTGTTGTTTCCAATCTGCTGTTGCATAAGGGCTTCAGCGAGTACACAGTATGTAGAAATGTTGTCCTGTGCATGGATTAAAACACCACACACACACACACACACACACACACACATCCAGAGTGTGCAGTTATGGGATAATAATCAAGAAAGTAGCAGGACGATGGGAATTAACGTGAGCTAGCGTGACCCTGAAGTGTTTTATTCCTTTTACATCGCAGATGTTTGTGTACGCTGACAGGTGGTTGTAAATTTAATAATGACCCCTTGTATTTTTTACCCATGTAGAGTTGTGTTTAACGTCGTGCCGCTGCCACAAAATTCATTTGGTGTCGAATACCTTGTGCTTAGACTGTTTAAAACTTTTTTTGAGGGGAAGTAATTAAGACATCATGTTAATGGGGCACTGCGACATGCCGCGTCCTGAAGACGTCTCCTAAGTTGGTTTAATAATAAGACTGGCCTTATTTTCCTTGGCTCAGGCAGGTTTACGGTTAATCCTGAGAATGTTTTGCAGCATCGCTGAAGAAAGATGATACCTATTGATATACTTGTAAACCCCAAATTCAAGAATAGCGTCCAAAGAATTGAGAAACTAAGAAATCCAAACACAAATAATCCTCATAAAATATCTATTTATTTAATTCAAGGTATTTGTTTTCCTTTAATGCATTAATAATTTTACACTGACCTTGTAGGCTCCAAAAAATATCTAAATGCATGTAATTATTATTATAAATATATACATTTTTGACATGGTAAAGATTAACCTAAAATTTGATCTTATCTCATTCATGTCTACAGCGTGTGCAGTGATAGTGCGCTACCCAAGCATCAACGGCTCCGAGACCCTGAACTGCATCTGTCCAGACCACCAGTGTCAGAAGGTCTACTGGTACCGTTCTCTTCATAACAATGACATGCCCGAGTTCCTGGTCAGCACCAACAATTTAAACAGTGCACATTATAGTAAAACCATCAACGCTAACCGGTTCAAAACAAGCGCCTCGGATTCAGGAAAGGTGATATACACCCTGCGCATCACGGCCGTACAGAAGGAGGACGCCGGCTTTTACTCGTGCATCCTCACCAGTCAGAACTCAGCCCAGGATCCCAAAGACTTGATGCCTGAAGGATACTCCGTCAGACCTGGAGGTCTGTATTCTCTTCCTTCAGTCTTTCCTTCTTTCGATTTACCTGTATTGAAGACAATATTCAGGAAGCTTCAACATGAAGCATGGCTCTGTGACAAATATAGCCTGTATTCTTCACTTCACTTTAGTTTCATTTGTTTTGAGGTTTTTTTTTGTAGAAGATCCTTAATGAGCAAATCAGAGGAGAAATTATGGAGGAAAACCTAGCTAGGAGTTGATCTTGAGAAGAAATCTTTGGAGTAACATTATATTGAGGTTATATATATATATATACATGGGAATAGAGCTGGGAGGAGAACAGTACAGTGTTTATGTGGGCAGAGGTAGCTCAGTGGTTAAGGTTCTGAGTTACTGGTCAGAAGGTTAGGGGTTCAAGCCCCAGTACCACCAAGTTGCTACTGCTAATTCTTAAGCATGGCCCATAACCCTTCATTGCTCAGCTGTAGAAATAATGAATGAAAATTGCTTTAAATAAGGGTTTCTGCCAAATGCCGTATGATTGCAGCAATTGTTTTTAATTACCAGTTTTGGTACTTTGACATGTTAAGACGGACTTTTTGTTTTATTTTTTACCTTTTCTGTACTGATACGTAAACACCGTGCAGACGCTTGTTATTTAATAGAACTCGCATTCGAATCATGTGTGTAAAAATTGATGAAGATGTTTAAGATCACTCTCCAGAGCCTTATCTGCTCATACACAGAACACCCGTAGCTAAGTGCTACTAAATACACAAAATGAGCATTGTGATTACAAATTCATATCCGTGCCTTGTCTGAACTGAGCGCATGTTGAAGGAAACAGTCCCACAGCATCTCACATCAGGTTTCTAGGAAAATATTGAAGTGTTTCTCTTTCGTTTCATTTTATTTTATTTTATTTGTACGTCTTTGGGAATGGTGATCAATTCAAGCAACAGGGTTGGAAGTGACACGAGATCATTTAAAAGAAAAAGGTTACAAGTAAAAAAAAAAAGAGAGAGAGAGAAAATGACTTCATAAGTCTGGACCTAGTAGAAGGTTAGTAAAAGGTTAAGCAGGATGCGTTTAGCCGTACGAGATATACGGGCCGGCCAAAAAAAAAAAGGATTCACACACGAATATATTGTTGTTCCGCCTTTAGCCTCGCTTACAGCAAGTAATCGTCATGCCATTGTTTCAACAAACTTCAGCAACATAACATTTATTTCTATCCAGTGTCGGGTTCATTTCTCACCGACGTCTTGAATAGATGAGGGAAAAACTGAACTACTCCATAAAGTCTCCTCCAGCACATCCCCAACACTTTCAACAGGGTTAACGTCAGGACTCTGGGGTGCCGATACATATGTGAAAATGGTTCCTCATGCTCCCTGAACCACTCGCTGATTATTTGAGCCCCTATTTTATATCCGTGCCATCAGGGTAGAAAAAGTCCATTGATGTGATAACCTGCTCATTCAGAACATTCAGATCATCAGCTGACTTCATTTTATTGCCACATTAATGTTGCTGAGCCTCGACCGGACCAACTGGAGCAACAATGCCAAGGAGATCACATGCTGTGATTAAGGATAAATGCGGTTTAACAAAATATAAGATTTCATGAATTTCTTTTGTTAGTGTGTATAAATACGCTTTCATATATTTATATTCTAACATATAAGGTATTTTGAAGTCAACAGACATAATTCCACCATAATAGCGTTTTGAAGAAATTCTTAAAAATCTTCAAGTCCTGAGTACAAGAGTACAATCCTGTGCTAAAAAGAAAAAGCAACCTAATTACTCTAAGGTCAGATTTTTAGAGGTTAAATGGGTTTTTAAATAAAAAGAACCCATTACTCAAAATAGCCATTCTGCATTATGAATAACAAACATTTCACAATAAGTTCATGTTTTGTTTAATAGATGCAGCAACATAAAATGATACAGCTGTCATAGTGACAGTCAAACGACCATGAGGTCAATAAACTAAGCCATAAAAAAGCACGTCTCAACGGGACAGCATTTCCATGCTATCTTACAAATATCTCGAAATGTTATGCACAGTACAACATGTTTCAAAAGCCACTGAAAGATCGACCGTAAATCGATTCCTGTACTTTCTCCAGTCAAATTGCAACATCTGTCTTTTTCAGGAGGATGAAATAAACTCAGAGTACATAAAGCCATATGGTCTACTGCTGTAACTTCTACCAAATGTTCTCTTTGGGAGAAAAAAAACTCCGTGAAGGTTAGAAATGTCAGGAATCGGTGTCACGAACTCCCCATCGCTCTACAAAACCACGAGTCACGACAGACTACAAACAGCCTCGAAATATCATCTGAATATTCATGCTACTTCACAAGTTTGGGATAAAAATCACAATACATGAATAATACATGAGCAGTACAAGGATCATCGCGCAAAAGCAAACGTGTTAACAAAGTGCGAGACGAAGTACTGACACGTTTAACAGACAACTGCACTCTGGTAAGGAACAAAAATGGTGAACGTTTTTTCTCCTGACAAATATCACTCGTCGAAACATTCATGGCATGTGCACTGACACGTGACGGAAGCCAGCACACAACAAAATGGTACAGTAGAAGCAGTGGCGGGCCGTAAAGGTAGCCACGGGGGTGCGGTGAGTATTTGTCACAACACTATCCAATGAAGAAGAAGTGGCCTGATTCTAAATGCCTGCCAGCGTGAACCGAGGACTGAAATGCAACCTTCATTACAATGTATTGATCAACCCAAGGACCTTGAACTCATCAATCTGCTCGCTTCTTGCTCAAGAAGCAACAACCACACCTTGCATTGCAGTACAGCAATAATGGACGTACTGACATGGATCAGAAACACTAGACACTGTAACTTCTATACTGGAATAGATTTCAGCATTCAGCTTGTGCTTCCTGTCCAGATATAGAGGCAGAAAAGAATAAAGATTTCTCCCAAAGTGAGAAGACAATAAGGAGGAGAGAGCAACCGAGATCGACTACTGACTCGGTGACTTTATTGAGAGCTCCGTGAGCCGAAGTCATGGATCTTGTTTCTCCCTGATGCCTTACAGCGTGTCACATTTGGAATCAAAATCAAATCCATCTCCCGCTGATACTGCAGTTGCTTTAAGCGTCAGGATGTGCGAGGCCACATGCGCACCATCCATCTTCTGACGACGTGAAGCCTGCCAACAATACGGCACAGATCCCAAGCTCAATTTGATCATTCCTCGAGTTACGATTGTTTACTCCACAGCCAAGCCATAGTAGTGTCATTAGACAAGGTCTCGGCATTATATGATTTAAGGTTAACCGCTCATCTATAAACCCAAACACATGCTTTGTGGATGAAGAACATTCCTCAAAGGCATGAACCCAGAGGCAGATTTACAGGCACTACGGTCAGAAGGGTCAGGCTTGGCTAAACACTATTCTCTAAATAGTCTAAAGTGGTTCAAGGTGTACCAGGAGCTGCTGTAATGGTGCGTGCAGACATCACAGAGATCCTTAACATCCCTACGTGCATTGTGCTGGAGATGGAAAAGTCACTCAATGGAGACGCCAGGAGGATGTCTGGGGCTCTGTGAATCTTCATGCTCTGATGTAAGCTGCAAATGTGAGTGGGAATGTACAGTAGTTCCTGCTTAATCCATTCACATTTCATTTAGTGGGATTAAGGGAACAATTGGAATTTCTGGCCAATTGCAGTAATGGGAATCAACTGTGCTGGAAAAGAATGCCAGCTAAATCCTAAAGGACCATATTAATTGGGGATTATTGAAGGAGTCGTACTATTATATATGCACTTATTACTATACTTTAAACTAGTGTTGGGACGATGTAGTCAAAGCTTGAGCAATCTGACGATAAGAATCATTTCCAAATTTACTCATCTCACGCACTCTCTCATTTGCTGAATTCCTACTAGGGTGGCGGGATGGTGCCAACGTCAGCCGAAACTGGGCAAAGGTGGGGTACACCCTGAACAGCTCGCCAGACCATCGCAGGGCAACACTCACACATCGCATAAAATATTGATTTTCAAGTCATTAAAACTTGTGCTTTTATACCTGTCTCTTTAAGTTATCAAGTTCAGGCTTTCCAGTGCTACATTGGCCCCATCAAGAATGTAATTTTGACTTTCGCAGTAAGAGTATGGCATACTGTTGGGTAGGATAACCTTGTTATTGAAGTGGACAGTTGGATAATTCACTGAATATAGAATCAGGCAAAGGAAACTCAAAATTAATTTCACATTCTGAACCACTTGATTCCTTTAATAGGCTCATGGGGAGGCTGGAGCCTATCTGCAACTCCGGGCAAAGGAGGAATACACCCTGAACATCTCATCAGACCATCGCAGGGCAACACAGACACACCGCCAGTCATACTCACACCCAGGGGCAGTCGAGAGTAACCAATTAGTCTAAAGTACATGTTGTTGGACTGTGGGAGGAAACTGAAGCACTCAGAAGAAACCCACGCAAGCATAGGGAGTACAAGCAAGCTCCATATGGGCATGGGGCTCAAACCCATCACCTTCTTGCTGTGAGGCTGAAGTGCCTATCACTATGCAATCGTGCCGCCTTCTACTCAAAATTATTTTTTAATAAGCAAAACCAAGTCAAAAAACCTATCCAAGGATTTTACAAACACATTAAACTAGAAATACAGCCTGGTGGTTATATGTATCCATGCTGTAAGGCCACTCTGACCTTGACCTTTGACCTCCAAACATTTCTCCTGAAATCAGAGTGGACTTTTGTGCAGAGCTAGAAGAAAATCCCTCAAAACGTTCTCAAGATATCGCGTTCACAAGAATGGCACACATGAGGCTGCAGTGACCTTGACCGTTGACCTATGACCTCAAAATTCTAATCACTTCATCCTTGAGTCAAGGTAGGCATTTGTGCAAACTGTGAAGAAAACCATTTAAAGTGTTTTTAAGATATTGCGTCCACAAGAATGGCCCAGACGGATGGGTGAACAGATATGTGGACAACCTGAAAACCTAATGTCTCTGACCCTGTCTATCGCTGACTTAGAGGCATATTAAACCAGTGCTGAGATTTTTATTTTCCCAGCAATTGTTTGGGATTTACCATCAAGACAAGCTTCTTATATAAAACAATTATCTTGCTGCGGGCCACTAGTCAGAGCTGAATTCGGAAAAAAAAAATAAAAGAGGCCAGCTACGAGTGAGCGCCTCTCGCATGAGATAGTATTGACTTTGCTTGTGCCGACAAGATTGTGAAATCAGTCAACTGTGGCTCCCCACTTACAAATTTGACCCCGGTTGAGAAGGTCTCATGCTCACCATGGCCACATTTCCAACACCACCACCCCCCCCCCCACCCCACCCCCCCACCCCCCGCGCGATTTCTCTCTTCCTTTTCACTCTGAAAGCACTGGAAGACCAGGAAGCAGGTTAGAATCCACTTTCGACCCTTTTCGTCACGCCAAGAAACGCTTCATTAGCAATAAAAATGCAGGCTGGGGAGAAGAGCAGTGCAGGGCGAGGAGAAATGAAAGCAGGATGGATGGCTTTGAAGGGTTGGGAGGGTGCTGGGTGGCGCCTTGAAAGTGTATCCCGTTCAATTAGGCTTTGGGGAATATTCATTAACCCAGTTTTAGGAAGGGATAGTCATAATGGCTAGGCTGAATCATGATGCCATGGGTAAAAATGAGCAAGGCTTTAAAAGGTTGGCCATTACAAAGCATCACGAGTAAAAAATAGCCATGAGGAAACCTGCCGCAAAGATCTGTAATGGAGTACATTTAAAGAAATAATGGCTCCCTTAGCTTATCAAGTATATAAAGAATGAGATAAGCTTATCTACAGCTTTTGATGGTGCCTTTAAGCTTCGAGTAATGGTGGTTATCCATCTGCACAGACATAACTTATCTAGAAACATCTCCTTCTTTACTTAAATATATGCCTGTCTCTGCTGTTGTTAATTGCTTCCTAAAATGTGTTGCCTCTGTGATGTTACTCAAGCTATTGGACTATTAAACCAAACTCCCTGCATTAGCCTGACGTAGGCATTAATTTACTTCTGCAACACAAACAGCACCTCTGTGTTAAAATCCAAGCTGACAAGACATATGAGCAACGTGCATCATCACCCACGTGTTACATATTTCCGGATCTGCTTAGCCATGAGCGCTGAGGCCCATGTTACGGAGTAACAAGCGGCTGCTGCTGCTGCACGAGTCAGTCCAGAGTTATTTCAATCATTATTTACAGCCTCGAGGCTGCAATTAAGCAAAGTAATGAATGTGGCTGCCCTCCCCCACCTCCCCCACCTCCCCACACCACACCACTACCATCATCACCACCACTACCTCCACCCTCCTCGCAATCACCTGGCATGCTATTAATCCTGCCTCACCCAGCCATGAGCCCCCTGCAGGAAAAAAGGGAGGGAAACTGCAGCCACCCCCAGAAAACACATACGAAGCAACCGATATGTCCATGATAATGTTTAATGAGTTGAGTTTTATGCGAATCCGTCACAGTAACGCAGTAGCGCTCTGATCACATGCGATGGTTGCATTTGCAGAAATTGCCCTGCAGAATGCGAGGCCTCTTGTCGGGAGCCATGTCTCGTGAAATGTCTGAGCGCCCTACGGGGGGGCCACCATTAGCTGATGGTGTTTCATTAGCACGGTCTCTGGCCATTAGCTTCCCCATTGGGCTGTGCAACATGCATAAAGGTGGGGCAGAGGAGATCTAGAGATGAATTATCAAGGGATTTTTAGTGCTCGTATGGGATAATAGGTTGGGAGGATGCTGAGGACATTGAGCACTAGTGGCCTTGAGCCTTGCTTATTGGCTAATCTTCCAAACCCAACGAGGCCGTATTGGACGAGACTGAATGTTGGGGGAGTGGAGTGGGTTTAAAGAGTAAAGAAAGCAAATGGTGACCTCTAACCCGTGACATTCTCCATCTCCTCGCTCTCTCTCCCTCCCTCATTCTCTATGGCTCTTTCTATCAACCCTCCCCCACACCTTTTCATCTCTGGGAGACTACCTCATGCTCTCCACCAGCATGTGATATCTGTAGCGAATGTGTGAAATCCAGCAGCAGCTCCGCAAGTCATTCTGTTCAGACAAGGGCGCTAATCAAACACAAGTCCATAGAAGGTAGCTAACACCATGGTGAGGGTTCTCTGAGGCAATAATTACTGGCCGGGTTTCATTTGGTCGCAGCACATTAAGAGATGCCATCAAACCATTTACAAAGCTGCTAGACACGGGCTTCATTCACACCTTCATTTTGGAATTCTCGAGACGTCATTGTTCCAAGATGGTTTAACTTCGAAAACAAGAATTCCTTTGGTCGTAAGACCAAAATTAAAATTTAATTAGAATTGATTTTTAATATATA
>JBCNYH010000010.1:21409449-21430549 GCA_039654325.1 Tandanus tandanus
AAGAACATATTGTATACTGATGTGTTTTTGTCCATGCTTGTTGTCTGAAACCACTTTGTACATTGCACTATAACAATACCCCTTTCTTCCACTTTCCATCGCTCTTTTTCCCCCCCCCACCCCCCCCCCCCCCCCGCCCCCGCCCCCTATCTCTCTCTCTCTCACACACACATCCTGAAAACACAATCTCGGCTTCTGGCTGATGTAATGTTGAGTGTGACTCTTGTGATTCCTTCACTGTCAGTCACATGCATGATGTTGAAACAAAAACACAAGAACGAGAACAAGAGAACAAGAACGTTTAATAATATTGGATTCGCCAAAGTCATTTGAAATGAAGAGGAGAGGCGTCGGCGTGTTTTATGTAGAGAGGTGCTCGGTAATGAAGACTGTTCGAAAAGGAACATTTGGATAAATTGGACAGACATTTCCAAACCAAACATTCTCAGTCCAAACCTTCTTACCTGTGCAGAGAAATGACTTGCAAGAGACAGTGTTTTGACAGCAGAGAAGTAAGCTAGTCATGTTTCCACATAATGCTGTAGTGGTTAGCAATCTCGCCTCACAGCAGGAAGGTTCTGGGTGCGAGTCCTATGGTCTGTGAGGGCGTTTCTCAAGCATAGGTCTCAGGTAGACGGTTGATACCTGAGAACCATGGGAACCACGGAAATCTAAGGAGATATCCAATAACCCATGGATGCCTCATGGACGCCTTCACTGTTGTAATGGTTGAACTAATCCGTTGCTTGACCCATGCTAGTTTTCAACATGACCAAACGTTCCATGAATGGAAGCCACGCCCTCCTGTAAAGCAAGCTAGCTCCCCAGCGCTCACATATTCCAAGAGAAGTGCCCAAACACTTACAGATATAATGCCAGCTTACACCCAAACGGCTACAAATGTCTAGCATGAAGTCATTCTGGCTAAGTGAGACCAGGGCTTTACTGGTTTCCTCCTACAGTCCAAAGACATACACATTAGGGTACATAACGAGAATGCACAAAAGATGTTACCAATTAATTAATTTATTAGATTTTTCTGTTAGTAGGTGACGATCCCATTGCTAGCTAGTTAAACTGGCAGTGTTAGCACGATTGCTGACGTTTTCTTACTAGCCGCAATTGACATTCAGCCCCCAGTTTGTGAGATTGTCCATATTGTGTACTGTGCACCAGGAAGCAAAGTACATTTATTCAACATTGTTTTATGTTTATAAATGTAAACGCTATAGCATATTCATTCATTCATTCATTCATTTATTTTCTAGGCCGCTTAATCGTAATTAGGGTTGTGGGGAGCCGACTCTGGGCGAAGGCGGGGTACACCCTGAACTGCTCGGCAGACCATTGCAGGGCCAACGCACAACCATTCCTATTCACTCTCACACCTAAGTGTGATTTGGAACAGCTAATTAGCCTACTGTGCATGTTTTTGGACCGTAGGAGGAAACCGGAGTACCCAGAGGAAAACATGCACACAGAACTCCACACAGAAATGCCCGATCGAACCCAGGACCTTCTTGCTGTGAGGCGAATGTGCTAACCATTGCGCCACCGTGCCGCCCTGCTATAGCCGTTCATGATTTGTTTGTTCTCTTCTCACTTGCCGAAATGCTTAATCCTGTTAAGGTTACAGGGAGGCTAGAGTCTAGCTCAACCGACACTGAGAGAAGGTGGGGTACACCCTGAACAGCACGCCAGACCATCGCAGGGCAACACACACAAACATTCACACTTACAACTAAGGACAGTTTTTAACAGCCAAGTAGCCTAATGTGCATGTCTTTGAACTGTAGGAGGAAACTGGAGTACCCAGAGGAAACCCTCACAAGCACAAGGACAGCATGTAAACTCCACACAGAAACACCCTCGCCAAGCATGAGACTCGAACCCAGACCTCTCTGCTGTGAGGCGGACGTGCTAACCACTACACCACCGAACCACTTTGGTTATACACGCCAGACAGAAATACAGCATCCATTTATTACCATGTAAAGGCTTTACTTCAAACTGACTTGGCCCATTACAGTGAATAAATAACTTTGCTAAAAGCAAAAAATCATGAGGTGGGGAGGAGGCACTGGTCCAAATCTGCCATTTTTCAGGATAGAATAGAATAATCCTTACACAAGCACCTGGAACTGAGTCTTATACTAGGATCCTGGAGACCTGGAGCTCGCAAAATCTTTTTCTTTTCCATTGTTTCACTATTCCAAGATCTACACTTACATTAGCTGTTTACCGTTGGTCAAATTATTTATTTGTTTGTTTGTTTTCACTATATAAAGGGTAAAAACTTATTATAATGTGAGCGAGTGCTTGATGTAAATTGCTGAAGGCTTGGATTTGTCCTACGGAGGATATTAGATATTGTGCAATGATATACAATGTGCTGCAAATGCTTTATGTAACATCAGTAAAATCTTTCGATAGATTGAATCATTAAAAACATTTCACAGCTCATTTCTGTCTCCACTGATCCGCCATAACATTAACACCACCCGACTGGTCTGTAACTTGGCAGCTCCATACAGAGCAAGCTGCAATGCAATGTGTGTCGTGAGACTTTTTTCACATTGCACACCCGATTTTCACACCAGTTCTCAGCAGTCTGTGCTACAGAAGCTCTTCTGTGCCTTGATGCATTAATGGGCCTTGGGCATCCATGACACTCTTGCCAGTTCACTGGTTGTCCTTCGTTGGATACTTACCAATGCATTCCAGGAACAACCCACAAGACATTTACATTTACATTCGTGGCATTTGGCAGATGCCCTTATCCAGAGCGACTTACATTTTTTGTCTCATTTACACAACTGAGCAGTTGAAGGTTAAGGGCCTTGCTCAAGGGCCCATCAGAGGCACCTTGGTAGTACTGGGGCTTGAACCACCAACCTTCAGATCAGTAACCCAGAGCTTTAACCACTGAGCCACCACTGCCCTGACCTGCTGTTTTGGAGATGAATACACCCAGTCATTCCACACAGTGAGGTCCTTATTAAAATCACTTAGTTCCTTATGCTTCTCATCTTTTCTCATTTTTCCTGCTTTCAACACATCAACTTCAAGAACTGACTGTTCTTGGCAGGTGTCACTGTTAAGAGATAAGTAACAATTAGGCGAGGTGGATGTCGCCAAATAGTGGGACGATTGGGACTACTCAATTCACTGATATCCACGTAGTCTGAGGCTCATGATAGTTTTACTATATACTACATGGAAACGTATGCAAATAAGCACTAAAATAAGACTTTCTTACATCATCATCTTCTTCTTCTGCTTGATCCGGGGTCGGGTCGCAGGTCAGCAGCCTAAGCAGTGAGGTCCAGACGTCCCTCTCCCCAGCCACTTCCTCCAGCTCTTCCGGGGGGGGACACACCAAGGCGTTCCCAGACCAGCCAAGAGACATAGACCCTCCAGCGTGTTCTGGGTCGACCCCGGGGTCCCTTCCCGGCTGGACATGCCCGAAACACCACACCAGGGATGGGTTCAGGAGGCATTCTAATCAGATGCCCGAGCCACCTCAACTGGCTCCTCTCAACATGGAGGAGCGGCGGTTCTACTCCAAGCCCCTCCCGGATGACCGAACTTCTCACCCTATCTCTAAGGGAGAGCCCCGCCACCCTGCGAAGGAAGCTCATTTCGGCCGCTTGTATCCACGATACCAAAGCTTGTGACCGTAGGTGAGGGTAGAAACGTAAACTGGTAAATTGAGAGCTTTGCCTTCCGGCTCAGCTCCCTCTTCACCACGACAGACCAGTCCTCCTGTCAAACTCCCGCTCCATCCTTATGTATTAATATTTCTTACAATAAAAAAAAAATCATGATGGACACCGGTAAGCTCAGATTGCACGCGTGTGCAGGTGTCCTTTTAGCTCACTTTAAGAGTTTAATTGCATACTATGCTGAAACATGTGGGGCCGGTGGTGTAGTGGTTAGGGTGCTGGGCTCATGATTGAGAGGTCATAGGTTCGAATCCCTGTTAGATCCCCACCGTGCTAAGGCCCCTGGGTAAACTCTTAACCACAAGTGTGCTTCTGTCCACCCAGCAGTATAAATGGGTGCCTACTTGCTTCATGCCAAGGAAACCGGGTTGATGAGCCAGTAGGCTTGGGAGTAAAAGCCCAACAGACTTTGCCAACCTACCTTACAAGCTGAAACACAAAAAAGCAAACTAAAACAGGATACAGTTTCATGAATTTAAGAGCTTAACGCTGTGTAGCTAACGGCGTCTGTTTAGCCTACTCATTCAGAGTTTAGTACAGAAAGGAAAGAAAACTTTCATAAAGTTGTTTCAGTATATAGTGCACAGAAACGCAAACTACTACACAGAAAAACCAACCAAAAAAATACCCATGTGACCACGTGAAACCCCTCGGCCGATACTGTATCTTAATCTTGTGTGAGAAACCGAGTGGTGCATCGACAAGGTGTGCGACTATCAACCCGGAGAACACAAGTTCGAATCTGGGTTGATGCCACAGCTATCTGTGACCGGGCTCTCAAGGGAGGGAGGCACGGCATACGCTCACTTCCCTGTCACTCACAGCAATCACCAGCCAATCATGGCCATCTGTGAGCTCATTCATACAAGGGGGTGGACAGCGCTTTCCGTCGGATGTGGTAGGCCGCCAACAAATACACATGCGCAGCAGATTGTAAAGATGGGGTGGCTGAGGGGTAATTTTTACATTTTAATTTTATTTTAGTGTACAATATTTTAAAATTCTGAGACAGCAGACCAATAAGATCGTGCTGTTCCCATGTCGTCTAAACTAATCAGTGTGATTCACTTCACCTGCCAGCGCTCATAATGGTTTTAATATTATGGCTGATTTGTGTATTTCTTACTGAAAGTATTTAATTTGAACGGTGTATTAAAAACGTACAGTATATGATCACGCTGAAAATAATTGCAGTTTACTTTAAAGATAAAACATACAGACAGTTAGTAAATGTAACGGAGAATATAGTCAAGGAAATATTACTAGAACTTTCCGCAGTTTTAATTGCATATACGGTATTAGCTGTGCAGTCTGTGTAGGAGGGCGGCACGGTGGTGTCGTGGTTAGCACATCCGCCTCACAGCAATAACGCCTTGGGTTCGAGGACCAGACTCGGCGAGGGGATTTCTGTGTGTAGTTTGCATGTTCTCCCTTGCTTGTATAGGTTTCCTCCAGGTACTCTGGTTTCCTCCCACATTCCAAAGGCATGCACAGTAGGCTAATTGGCTGTTCCAAATTGCCCATAGGTGTGTGGGTGTATTGGCCCTGCAATGGTTTGGTGAGCTGTTCAGGGATCAGTTGGCTGAGATAGGCTCCAGTCTCTCTGCCACCCTACTAGGATTCAGCAGTTTGGGAAATGAGAGAGAGAGAGAGAGCGAGAGAGAGAGAGAGAGATTATTTAGGAAACATCAGTTGATAAGATGATGTAAAAAGAACATTGCACATGCATTAGAAATGCATCCGAAGCCAAATAATTACAGAGGAACCCCAAGTAGCACGCAGATCTGTGTGTGAGATTCTGATGTAGCAAGAGTGCAATAGCATTTCCAGAAAAGTAGAAAGTACTTTAATAATCTTCTCTCTATTTACAGCCTCAAAAATATCATTTTTCCAGTGGTGTGAGTGTAAAGTAGGGCGTGATGCCTGGCGATTAGGGTTGGAACTGATTCGTCCATCGCGCACAAACCGAAGCTCGGTTTGATGTTGTACGCCAGTTTCATGAATCAAACCCAGATTTGTTCACACATCACACCGGACGCTCAAATCTTCCCTTTTATCTACACAACTTTGATGAAAAAGAGCCTTTAATACCGAGGACCGAGAGGCATTAACGCTTGAGTAATTAAGGCTTTATTCGTTCTCTAGACGAGCCTTTAGAATTTACACTGTACTTTAAAATGTTTCATTAAGCAGATGGGAGAGAAAGAGATGTGGTTGCTTATTCATGATGCTCTTCGTTATAATTGATGCGGCTTTATCAGCGAGGATTCTCTCCGAACACGAGGGTTCACAACAGCAACATATCTGCTTGAATGTAGCTGTGCATTATTGAAAATAGCAGGCAGAGTAATTAAAGAGAGATGATGTAAAGACCTTGGACGTCAAATAACATTCTTGTATAAGGCTTTTATAGTGTAGCGCTTAGACAAGTGACACGGGTGGCTTCTTGGCCGTAACACTGCGTGAGATGAATGACTGCAAATGATTTGCTCGGAGATGAAATGATTTTTTAAATGAAATTGAAATGGAAATGGATTACTGGTAATCACCAGGTTTATCATGACAGGGACAGTATGATGTCATTGTAGTAGATGGTGTATGAGTCATATACCGCACCTTGCTCCTTCACTTCTCATCCCTGTGCTATGTTCCATTTCTACTGCACATATTTCTGTCTCGGTATAATATACCATGTGCTTAATTTCCTGTTCAAGCTCAGTGTAACCAACCAAACGTCCGCCTCACAGCAAGAAGGTCCTGGAAACGAGTTCCGGGCTCGACAAGGTCGTTTCTGTATGGAGTGTGTGCATGTTCTCACCGTGCTTGCATGGGTTTCCTCTGGGGTACTCCGGTTTCCTTCCACAGTCCAAAGACATGCACATCAGGCTAACTGATTGTTCCAAATTGCCCCTATTGTGGTGTGAGTGTTGGCCATGCGATGGTCTACTAAGGTGTTCAGGGTGTACCCCTCCTTCACCCAAAGCCAGCTAAGATAAGCATCAGCCTCCCTGTGACCAAAGGATTAAGCGGTTTGCATGTTCTTCCAGGGCTTACGTGGGTTTCCTCTGGGTACTCCAGTTATTGGCTGTTTGAAATTCCTAGGTGTAAGTGTGAACGGTTGTGTGTTGGCCCTGCGATGGCCTGACAAGCTGTCCAGGGTGTACCCCGCCCTCGCCCAGAGTGGGCTGAGATGGGCGCCAGCCTCCCCGTGACCCTGATTAAGATTAAACAGCTTAGAAAACGAACGAATGATGAATGGAAAAAGAGTGAGTGAGTGGAATAAAGGCCACTTTGCATAGATGTTCATGGACCACTTGTTGTAGTCCATATCCGATTGTGCTTAATAACTCGCCAATTACATAAATATTGGTACACTGGTACAAAACAGTATGTACCACAAGCACACCAATTGTAACTCAAAACCAAAGCATTCTTTCATAATGTATGGTTTTATCTGACGACATTATCGTGATGAAGATAGTACTGTGTAAAGCAACGCCGGTTGTTTTAGCACGGCTAGGATTTGATATTGCTCAGCGTTATACCCATAATTCCAATGTGCCGAACTGTGAGCACTCAACTGCGAATTTGTAATGCTCGATGATTTTCAGGGCTCGTTGTGTAGATATTTTGGCTCCATATCTGAGCTTTGATCTAGTCCAAAATAAACAAGCCTCCTACTCACTTTCCATCACTCCAGCAGTTCCCAAACCCAATCCAGACTACAAAGTGGGCTGCGTTTATGTTCTTTTCTAATCCAACACACCTGGTTTATATCATTTATCATCATAAAGCCTTCATCATGAGGGCTAGGTATGTTATGTTATGTTATCAGTGGGGAAACGTATTCAGAGTGTGAGATCTACAGGATTTGGTTCCATGTTCCAGCCCTCCAGAGATAAATCCACTTCTGTTTTCGCTTAATTATTATTTTATAATTCCGTTCCCAGTTTACCGCCAAAGAACCATGGCTAAATATATCCTGTGACTGCTGCATTATTCTACCAGGAATAAAAAAAATAAGCTGCAACATGTGGACCGAAGGCTAACATTCATTGTTTTTTATTGTAATCAGGCTCTAGAGATCACACACACCCATTTTTTTTCTCTAGCTGTCTTACTGCAAGTACACGTTTTGTTTTTCCAAGATGCAATCAATGTAAAATTGCCCTTAAAGCTACAATAGTGCTCCTTAAGGTCCAATTATGTGCATTAGCTGTGCTCCTCTAAGAAGGTACTGAAGATGTCCCCTTGAGGGTATTGTTCCTGTGGTAGGTGTTTTTACCTTAACACCTCGATTTAGTACCTTTTTTCACAGAACACCGGGTGAAACATCTGCTCAATAAACCATTCAGTCCCAGCAGAGGAAGTAGAATTAATCGTAATAATAATAATACCACTGACAGTAGAATTTAACAGAATGCTAATAGCTAGCATACCGTATGTACATGTATCAGTGTGCCAGTGCCAATATTTATGTGATTGTTGAGTCTGTAATTACAACTGGATGTGGACTAAAACAAGTTGTCCATGACCATTTATCTAAAGTGGTCTTAATTCTACCTACTCACTCATGAGGGTCGCGGGGAGGCTGGGGATTATCTTCGCCAACACTGGAAGGTGAAGGTGGGGTACATCCTGAACAGCTGGATCATCGCAGGGCTAACACACACACACAACCATTCACACTCACACTCACACCTAGAGGCGATTTGGAACAGCCATTCAGCCTAACGTGCATGTCTTTGGACTGTGGGAGGAAACCCGAGTACCCGGAGGAAACCCAAGCAAGCACGGGGAGAGCATGCAAACTCCACAAGGAAACGCTTGCAGATTGTAGTAACTGTCGATCAGTCCTGCACGTCGACCTGGAGGGATTTTTCTTCATTCTTCTGGAATGTTGGTGTTGGTGCTCACACAACATTTCTATTGGATGAATGTCAAGATTTTCACTTGGCCATTCCAGAACATCACATGTATTGTTCCCTCATTATCTGCTTTGAGGATTTCTGTGAAAATCTGACGATGTTTTCAATGTAGACAGATAGAATTTCTATAGGGTTCACAAACTTTCAAGCGCCACGGCTCAGCTTAACAGTGTCGTAAAAATGTCATGGGTTTGATGTAGAGCAATCATAGGTCTATTGTCAGAAAACTGTAAAAAAAATAATAATAATAATAAAAAAATCCTATGTCAATCATAACACAGCTGCAGGATATCAAGAATGACCTACCCGGCCTATTTTTTTTTTACATGTTCCAAACTGCCAACATTTTCATCCACACAACACATGACTTTCATACCACACACCTACAACTGTCCTAGGAATTTACCCCATTATCTGTTGTATACATGTTGTGTGATGCATGTGATGGGGTTGTCAACATGCTAGCTATCTCAATGGATCTATACCTTCTTTTCTTGGTGATCAGGTGCCTGCCTAGGCTACATACATTATTAAGAAAGGTCTACTCAGTTTGCATGTTCTCCACGTGCTTGTGCGGGTTTCCTCCGGGTACTCCGGTTTCCTTCCACAGTCCAAAAACATGCACAGTAGGCTAACTGGCTGTTCCAAATCGCCCCTAGGTGAGTGTGAGTGTGAATGGTTGTATAAGTATTGGCCCTGCGATGGCCTGGCGAGCCGTTCAGGATGTACCCCGCCCTCGCCCAGAGTCGGCTGACTGTGACCCTAATTAGGCTTAAGCAGCTTAGAAAATGAATGAATGAATGAATGAAACAAATTGCAGTAAATAAACTCACTCTCGCTTACTCATTTGCTGAACCGCATAATCCTATTAGGGTCCTAGGGAGGCTGAAGCCTATCTCAGCCAACTCTGGGCCAAGCCGGGGTACACCCTGAACAACTCACTAGACCATTGGAGGGCCTCACACCCAACTATTCAGTCTCACGTTTACACCTAGGGGTAATTTGGAACAGTCAGATAACCTGATGTGTGTGTCTTTGGACTGTGGGAGGAATCCGGAGTACCTGGAAGAAACCCACACAAGCACGGGGAGAAACCTCCATACCCAGGACCTCTTTGCTGGAGTAAAAGTAAAGTATGGAAAATAGACCGCACACATGATGCATTTCAGGCCAGGTTTCCACTCCCAAACACAAACACAACCTAGTTGAAAACTTTTTATGGCTGAGAATAACAGTGTTGCTTCCACCAGGATTAATCACTCTCTTTCTCTCTGACTAGAAAGAAGAGGGGCACTATTGTTTCGAATCTATTATTGTGCTGAGGGCATCTCCTGGAGAATTTTACAGCCTTTCAGAGCCTGTGCTGTGTTTGAGGTCACAAGTCGTAAATCTACACCCCACTTACAACTGGTAAAATGCCCCCTCAAGTTGTCAACTTGAGGTAGTCTTCTCAAGTGAGACTTCTTTCCCTCTTTAAGGAGGTACGTCAAATCAACATCACAATCGACTCACACTGAACAGAGAGTATAGTTACACGTCCCTACGTTTAAATCAGTTTATGGCAGTATTGGCTTTATGCCACTGAATATACAGACACAGTACTTGATCCAGCCTATAACTGGGGCAGCTGTGGCCTAATGGTTAGAGAAGCGGCTTTGGAAATGAAAGGTCACTGATTTGATTCCTGAACCAGTAGGAAAAATGTGTGGTGGTGGGGGAGTGAGCTGCAACTTCCCTTCCTCCATCTTCATGGCTGAAGTGCCCTTGAGCAAGGCACCTAACCCCCAACTGCTCCCCGGGCGCCATGATGCCTGGCAGTCCACTGCTCCGAGTGTGTGTGCTCACTGTTTACATGTGTGTGTGTGCTCACTTTGAATGGGTTCAATGCAAAGGCAATAATTTCCCTTGCAGGATTAAGACAATATATAAAAAATTTAAAAAAACAAAGAAAAAAAAAAAACCGCTGACTATAGTTACTGTTGTTTATAAAACAGGTAATCAAACAACATTAGCGTTATGGATAATGTTAGCTAGTTAGCTTGTTGCTAAGCTACTACATATTGTTCATTGTTCATTGTTGTGCTGCAATTAAAGTTTAAGTGTTGCATGAATATTTATTCATATATAGAATATATAACTTGAATATAACTTGACTATAGTAGAACAGGGCAGCATGGTGGCATAGTGCTTAGCACGTCCACCTCACAGCAAGAAGGCTCAGTGAGGGTGTTTTTCTGTCGAGTTTGCATGTTCTCCCATGGGTTTCCTTTAGGTACTCCACAATGTACTCTCAAAGACATGCACTTCAGACTAATTGGATGTTTCAAATTGCCCTGAGGTGTGTGTGTTTGCTGGCCCTGTGATGGTCTTATATAAGTCCATTATATAAGCAGTATTTCCTTTTCATAGCAAAAGAAAAGTTCTAGCAAGTGCAATTACAACCAAAAGTGAAATGGAGATGACATTTAACGATTTAACTCTAAATGAAGCCAGGGGATCAGCTCCATGTTCCCCAGACCCGATGTTCCTCGGTCCTTATTAAATTAATGGATCTTCCATTGTATTGTGTACTTTGTAGAAGTAAGCTACAATGATTGTATCCATATTGTAAAAGAAGTATGGTGAAACAAGATCAAACATGCTCATTAAAGTAATAATTTATGGAATATTAGGGTTAGGGTTAGGGCTAGGGCTAGGGTTAGGGTTCCTGGGGAACATAGGTACTGAGGAACATAGGTACTGGGGAGCATAGGACTGGGGAACACAGAAATGGACCCTGAAGCCAGTTAGCATCTTAAACTAAATTTGTTGGGGTTATTTTAATTTTGTTCATAACATTACATAACATAACATTAATTTGGATAACAGCTATCCAAATTAACCTTTAGCGTGAGGAAATTGCACTTAGCTTAGACATTTTGTATGTGGACTCAATGTTTTTACTATCATGTTTGTTAAATTGGCTCCATACCTAAAAGGAAGGCCTCCATAACAAGGTAAAAAATAATAATAATAATAATAAAGTAAACATAAATAAATAAAGTAATGACTGACGTGTAGCTTAGGTGAAATATACTTACAGTTCCAATGAACTGAGGAATCAAAATATGGTATAGGGGGGCAGTGGTGACTTGGTGCTTAAACCGCTGGCTTACTGATCTGAAGGTTGGGGGTTGAAGCCCCACTATCACCAAGTTTTCACTGTGGTCGCCCCAGTGCAGCTGAAAGTGCAAAATTATCAAAGGGCTGCCAAATCTCTCATTGTCTGTGGTGAGAGGCATGTAAAAGAACCATTGCTGTAGTTTGTAAAGAGTATGTCATTGAGTTGCCGTCTGCGTGTTTCTGCACTGCGATGGCCTGACAAGCTGTCCAGGGTGTACTCTTCCCTCAGCCAGAGTCGGCTGAGATGGGCACCAGCCTCCCCGCGACCCTAATTAGGACTAAGCGGTTCAGAAAATAAATGAATGATGAATATGGTGTCGGAAGAAAACTGATCTTTCCTCTATTTTTGCAAAAAAAAATTTTTTTTAAAGATTAGTTATTTCTAGTTTGCCAGAGTTCATCCAGGGTGACACTGCAGATAGTTATTATTGTGGAAGGAATGTACATTATCAATATGTGGCCGGTGACATCTAGCTTTTGCTGAATCACTGAATTACTCCATAAATGTCACCCTCAATGTGACACAAAACAATTGGTTGAATTGTTCAGTCAATGGAGTCATGTAAGTGGTGACCTCATTGTGACCCTACAGAGATGAAGTGTGACAGATGGCAAGAAACCAAACATGCAAAATCAATCAAACTGAACAGAACGTCCATCAAATTAAAAAATAAGGAGAAGGAGAAAAAAGTTATAGTTGTTTTAGTCATTATAAATGTACCCCAAATCTACTCTCATGAAGAGTTTATTCTAAAAGCTCCCCAATTAGTGAAGAGTAGTCCTTAACTCGGGAACATGGCACATCTCCAAGCCGTTCATTAGTAAAGTTAATCTAACAGAGAAGCCTAATCAAGTAATTTTGGGAAAATCACTCATTTGATATAAATGACTTGAAAAAGGAAAAAAAAAAAAACCCCAAAACAAATCCACAAATGAAGACAAATCAAACCAGCTATTTCATTAGGACAAAAGTAAAGGCGCCCTTTAAAAGGAGTTCGCTGCAGTGGCTGAGCTGCATTACTGGAAGATTTAGCGCATATAACCTTAAGGCACTGTGCAGTCATTTTGAATTACATTTATGGTATTTAGCAGATGCTCTTATTCAGAGCGACATACAAATTTATGTCATTCATACAACTGAGGGGCGGCACGGTAGCGTAGTGTTTAGCACGTCCATCTTACAGTAAGAAGGTCCTTGGTTCGAGTCCCGGGCTCAGGTGTTTCTGTGTGGAGTTTGCATGTTGTCCCTTGCGTGGGGCACTCCAGGTTCTCCGCTGCTGTTCCAAATTGGCCCAAGGTGTGTGTGTGTGTGTGTGTGTGTGTGTGTGTGTGTGTGTGTGTGTTGCCCTGCGATGATCTGGTCAACCCTGCCTTTGCCCAGTGTCAGCTAACCATAATAGGATTAAGCATTTTGGCAAATGAGCGAGTGAGTCATACAACTGAGCAGTGAAGGGTGAAGGACCTTGCTCAAAGTGGTGGTTTTGGGCTTGAACCACTGACCTTCTGATCAGTAATTCAGAGCCTTAATCACAGAGCCACCATTGCCCATGGAAACGTAAATGTAAATGTTTTGAATTAGACGTTTTTAGCGCTCTGTGATCTTGAAGTTTTGCGGGCGATAATAGAAAACAGCTGTGCCATTAACGCACATGGTCCCTTATTGATGATTGGCATTTATAAGCATAGAGTACGCAGTATGAAGCATGAACAAGCTTCATAACAAGCTTCAAGTAGTAAAAGCTTGCAGGTATTTTTTTTAGTACAGTGTAGGCAATGAAAACATTTCCACATATGTTTAATTACTGATAAGATTAAAGTGTGAATTAAGGTCAAGACAAAGCAGGCATACAGGAAAAAGAGTACATACATTGTGAACATAAAGAAACATAAAACATAAATGCCGAACAACTAATTAAATATTGTTATGCTTGTTCTATTATGTTCATACTAGAATTCAATACTTTTATCTTAACATTCTTTAAACATTCCAAACACATCTTTGATCGAGCATCCAGTATTCCGGGGGGGAATAACTCAACACTCACATACTATCTCACTCATTTACCATACTGCTTAATCCTGCTAGGGTCCGCGGGGTGACTGGAGCCTATCTCAGCCGACATTGGGCGAAGGAGGAGTACATCCGGGAACAGCTCGCCAGACCACCGCAGGACCAAAACACACACACACACACAACCAGTCATGCTCTCATTTCTTGTTAAAGCCAATTAGCCAAATGTGCATGTCTTTGGACTGTGGGTGGAAACCGGAGGTACATGGTGGACACCCACGCAAGCACAGGGAGAACATGCACATGAACTCCACACAGACACACACAAGACTTCGACTCGAACCCAAGACCTTGTTGCTGTGAGGCAATAAGGAGGATAACAACTGGTTCAAAAATGATTAGCACCCCCAACCATTCATATTTAGTGAAACTAAATAAACACAAACACACACACACACACACACACACACAAAACCATTCACACTCACATTCATTCCTAGGGGCAATTTGGAGCAGCCAATTAGCTGGATGTGCATGTCTTTGGACTGTGGGAGGAAACTGGAGTACCCGGAGGAAGCCCACGCAAGCACTGGGAGAACATGCAAACTCCACACAGAAACTCCTGAGCCTGTGCGGTGGGGAGAATAACTGTTTCCAATTGATCAGCACCCCCAGCCATTCATATTTAGTGAAGCTTCTGATTATTTATCATACTGGGGGGTGGGGGGTATTTTTGCTTCAAACTACGCCCCTGTGCTGCGGGAGGTATCTCATTGTCTACTTTTTAAACACACATCTTTTCCTCCTTTTGTGCTGTTTCAAATCAGAAACCACTGCCAAATATTCACTAACGTAAATAACCTCCATTTTGCATGTCCACGTTTCTGCGTACCTTCTTCAAACACAATTACTGTGGAAAACATTTGCATCGAAACTCTCCGTAAGCCTGGAACCACAACCCACATGGCTTTGTGTTTTCCCGTCTCTCCCTCTCCTGATTCAGCTCATCAGCTAATTGTCAATGCCTTCATGATTTGAACCAGATGTAGAGTCTAAATTACAGATGCTAATTACAGCTGTCCAGATCCCACACACTGTACGGCTGTGTATGGCTCATCCACCTGCATCGGAAAAGCTTTAAAACAAAATCATGCCATTAACAGACAGATAGCTTAGTCATCTCGCCCTGAAACGGCGGGGGGTACGGCCGTATATATTTTGCATAAATGAAACCCGTGCCCTTTCCAAAACAAAGATGAGCGAGCTTTAAAATGTCAATTATGGAGCATTACGCAGAAACCTGACATCATCAGATAAGTGCTGATAGGAAAACAGGGGAGGTTGGATGCAGTGACTCAGCACCGGGCCTAAAAGGAGCGATAGACTGGTGAGCTGGCACATCACAGCAGGAAGCAACAGAGAGAGAGAGAGAGAGAGCGAGAGAGAGAGAGTGTGTCAAGGTTGTCCTGTGGTTTGTTTTTATTTTTATACCCATTTGTTCATCAATAAGCACGGTGCTAATTTGCTTCACCTCTGTGTTTGCTTGCTGTGAATCTGCACTTATTCCAAAGCAGGGGTTCCTAAACCTGGCAGACTCTCCTGTTCCCATTAATGAAAGGCTAATGAATAGAAACAGGTGTGTTAGAGAAATGGAAAGGATAAATAGTGTGGCCACCTGGGAAAAGCTCTCACATTTTCTACTATGTACATTTAGTAGCTCAGAGAAATAAAAAATTGTTGTTCTGGTTGAATTTTAGCCCACAGTAAAAAAAAAAAAAAAAAAAAATCCGGTTTTGACCAAAATGTAGTTTTTCCTGTAGGTATACAGTACATTGCGCCTCTACTTGGCATTTCACACTTGGCACTACCAAAATGGCAACGGAAATGATTTTCTTTAGGCTCTCGACTTTTCCCGCGAAGATGCTGTCGTTTCATTGAGCAGTTAAAAAAAAACACACACTGCTGAACAGTTCATCTGCCTAAAAACCATGCTAGCTAAATTTCCTTACACATCGTAATTCGCCTTTTCATCAAGTTGTTGGACAGATGCAAGTGAACAGGATATTTTAAAAAAGGTCAGTCTTTGCTATTTATTTATTTATTTGTTTATTTATGCTATATTAAACCCAGGGGCAGTGGTGGCTTACTGATTCGAAGGTCGGGGGTTTAATCGCCACTATCACCAAGTTGTCACTGCTGCCCCCCCAAGGCAGCTAACTGGGTTATCAAAGGCCAGCCATGTCTCTCATTGTCTGTGTTGAGAGGCATGTAAAAGAACCATTGCTGTCTCTGCCCCCGCCCAGAATCGGCTAAGATGGGCGCCGGCCTCCTCCAACCCTAATTAGGATTATGCAGGTCAGAAAATGAATGAATGAACGAATGCAATAATCCTACCAGGAAAATTCAGCTTCTGCATTTTAACCCATCCAAACTGAGTATACACACATGTACACAGTGAGAGCACACACATTTGGAACAGTGGGCTGCCACACACTGCAGCTCCCAGAGAGCAGTTGGGGGTTAGGTGCCTTGCTCAAGGGCACTTCAGCCATGAAGTTGGAGGAAGTGAGGGTGCTGCTCACTCCCCCCACTGCCACTCATTTTTCCTGTTGGTTCGGGAATCAAACCGGCGACCTTTAGGTCCCAAAGCCGCTTCTCTAATCATTAGGCACCCAGGTGCCACTGACTTTTATGTGACACATCTCATCTCAGTGGTCTGATTTTTTCACACACATCTACGAATGAAAAATTAAACACATTAACGAATGTAAACAAGGTGGATTATTTATCATAGTGCTCCCACCATGTCTTGAGTAGAGAAACTAATAGTAGTGTAAGCATATATTGTCCAATTAATAAAAAATAAATACATAACAAAAGGACAGAACTATACATTTAGTGTTGGAGGGTTTTTTTTATCACTTGTGATGAATTTTGAAATTTTATTACATTCATTCCTTTTCTAAGCCGCTTAATCCTAATTAGGGTCGCGGGGACACACACACACACAACCATTCACACCTAGGAGCAGTTTGGAACAGCCAATTAGCCTACTGCGCATGTTTTTGGATTGTGGGAGGAAACCAGAGTACCCAGAGGAAAGCCACGCAAGCACTGGGAGGACATGCAAACTCCACACAGAAATGCCCCAAGCCCGGGAATCGAACCCAGGCCTTCTTGCTGTGAGGCAGACGTGCTAACCACTGTGCCACCATGCTGCCCTTTGTCTCACAACTCAATTATATATATATATATAAAATCTTTTTAAAGTCTTATTTCCTGAATTCACTTGTAGCGATATTCCAACAGGTTTTCCCAGCCCACCACAGCATCACGAAGAGCACTAATCCCAAGTGAGAGCAAGAACCCACATGCTGCATGACTAACAGAACGCTGCCATGCTCCCTGATGCTAAGGGTCACTCACTGATGGGATCTCATTTAATCTCTTTTGTTATATTTTCCTGGAAAGTGCTGCTATCTGAATAGGTAGAGAACAAGAATGCGGTATTTAAATACAACAAAAAGCTGACTAATACAGCCTCTAGCTGCTGCTTTGTTCCTGTTAAATGGGTATTAGTTAGCATTAGACAGTCAGTACAAATGTAAATGTGCTACCCATTAGCATAGCAGTGGTATGCCTTATGTGTGTGTATTTGTATCAGCTCCATATTCACAGTCTGACTTCGCTCCCCAAGGACTCATTAATCACAATGGAGACGCCTTGCTGTCGTGCATCTGTCGTGCAACTGATCTCCAACAAGCTGTTGGCAAAGTTAACATCCCTCCTGCTAAGGCCAATCTTTTTTTCGATATCCTCTCTGAGACTATCATTTGGATTTGTTCCTGTGTTCTGGGCCCACCACTTGAGCACTCGAGCAATATCCTTCTCACTTTTCTTTTTCTTTGCCCACCATCCATTCACGATTCCAGGCTTTAAGTCTTACTAGCCTCACAGTGTGAGATCATTCCAGTTAAACCTTGAAGAGGTTGAATTCTTTAGCTTGTGCTTTTGATGTCAGATTCTCTAAGTAAAAAGGAGAAGATCCCTAGCATTAACCCTACAATAGACCGGAGACCTGTTCATGAAGTACTCCGCCTCTTGCCTGAAGTCAGCTGGGATTGGCTCCTCCTTTCTCCCCCGTGTCCCTGATAAGTAACTAGTACAGATAATGGATAGATGGATGGATGGATGGATGGGTCCTCTAGCCATAGACCTGTGCTAATAATGCCTATGTTCTGTTTATGACATTAAGTCCTGGATTCGAGCTAAAAAGGAACTTGCATAAACAAACCCTTGATATAATATCTGCTCTTGAGTTGATGCAAAAGCTCTTATACTCTTGAGAAAGTATTTTTAATTTAGGAACCATTTGTGCTTCAAAGTGAGCATATTTCTTTCTGTGCATAGACCTATGTGTTTTGCAGTTATCTGTGGGAGGTGCCAGACTTGTAGAAAGATGACATCTATCCATCCATCCAACCAACCAACCATCCATCCATCCAACTAACCATCTACTGATAAATCCATCTATGCATAATACATATATGCATCCATCCATCCATCCATCCATCCATCCATTAATTATCCCTCAGGGTCAGGGGAGCTCGAGCCAATCCCATCTGACTTTGGCCAAGAGATGGGGTACACCCTGAACAGGCAACCAATCCATTGCAGAACCCGCACACATTCACACTCATATTCACACCTATGGACAATTGGAGTATCAGTTTGGCATAATCCACATGTCTTGTAATTTGAATATGGCTATTTGTGCATAGAAATATTCTTATATAAAAACTTCCTGTTTTTATAGGTTCTTCAACATATGGTGTATTTTTTTATCATTCCAGCATTTGTACTATAGCATATGCTGACCCTGCACATCATGGTGTCCAAAAGCACCACATGTCTCCAGATGAAACTATTACATTATATAACATCTATTTATGCAAAGCAATCATTTTGAAGTGCATCGACTGAAGAGCAAACCCGGACATGAGTTTAATGCTACAAAATGACTACCACTGCGTTATTGAGTCCTCATTGCTCCGCTGATGCATGCGCACAGCTGGAGACTGAAAGCAGCCCAAGCTGCATGCATATCCAAAATAGCACCGAGATCAAAAGAACAGAGAAGCAGGTAGCGTCCGGCGCTGGTCAACTCTCATTAAAGAAGTGATTTAATGATGGGGGGGGAAGGGTTATGGGGGGGGTGTAAAAATGTGATGGTTCAATATAAAAGCTGTTCATCTGACATGAACATGCTGCTTCGGTGATATTTTCAAGGTGTTGCCTCATCACATCATCATTTCACGACGTCTGAGAAAATGATGCTACCAAAAAAAAAAAAAATAAACCATACAAAAAAATTTTTATATTTTCTCACCCACGTCAGGTTTCATTTCAAATTTCCAATGTTGTAATTTTGTTATAACTCCTAAAAAAAAAAAAAAAAAAAAAAAAAAAAAAAAAAAAATACACGGTAAAAAAATGGGTAAAAACAATACAGTTAAGATGGAGTGATGGAGCTGAGAAGTGTATATTCCCTCTGGAATCTCCTGGTCCTCCTGCTGAGGACTGGATGTGTCACAGATTAACCAAAGATACATGATGTACCCTGTTGGGATTCCTTACGTCTTCAGGACTGAGCTGCTCGTTCCTAGACTCAGGTATACCTGAAATACTTCTTAGGCGGCACAGTGGCGTAATTGTTAGGCGGCACAGTGGCGTAGTCTTCAGCCTCCCAGCGACCCTAATAGGATAAAATGAGTCAATGAATAATACAACATAAAATACGGAGGCATGGTGGCGTAGTGTTTAGCACTTCCAGCTCACAGCAAGATGGCCCTGGGTTCAAGCCCTGTGCCTGGTGAGGGCACTGCTGTGTGGAGTTTGTATGTTTGCCATGTGTTTGTGTGGGCTCCTTCGGGTGCTCCGGTTTCCTCCCAAAGACCAAAGACATGCACATTAGGCTAATTGGATATTCTGGAGTGCCCCTAGGTTGGAATGTGAGTGTGAATAGTTGTGTGTGTGTGTGTGTGTGTGTGTGTGTTTTCTTTACATTAATCCAGTTGCATGGCACAACAATGTGACAGTCGTATCGTGTGTATATTGATGGAAAAAATCAAGTGGCGCCTCGTAAGAATTCTTTCTTCTCCTTGAGTTATTACCCCAGAAGCCTACATCTAATTGACTGCTAGGCAGCGTGAAATCTTGTTACTAACTCCCTCCTCAACAGTCAAATCACACCGAATAACTCTGATCATTCAAACCAGCTCTCACGTCCCATGTGGTTTGATATAAATCATATTGAGCTGGAGAGATACCGAAACAGTATGTCCTTAATTCACATAGTTGTAACGGTATTATTTGCTTAATCTCGTTAGATCGAGAGCGAGAGAACACCCTCTTCAACTTTGATTAATGCGGTCATGCTGCGCAGAGCGAGAGGCCGGATTGAGCTCCTGCGCATCTCTCTGCCCCTCATGGCATTTTAGTCTTCATTAAGCTGGAAGGTCTAATGGGGAGAATAATAGGATGCACTACAGTATATCACATGACCCCGTTTCATTCGCTTGTGTGTTTTAATGACGATAATCACCGCAATGAGCCGCTCATACCTGCTATTTACGGTGCACATATTAAATCACCAGCTCTTAGTTAGGAGTTACAGGGTGAAGGAGTGCAAATATTCAAAGTGACTGATGATGATAAATGATAAATGAAAAGCTACTGGAGGCCAATTAGTATTATGTAAATGAGATCATGACCCAGTTATATATATTCATATCAAGCCACATTAGTGTTATTGCAGAAAGTATTCCTTCAGTAAATAAAGTAAGAAGATAGGTGTTGTGCTGGATTGTTGATTCGAGATGTTGTTGCTGTTGTTGTTGTTGTTAAGTTTTGTTTGTTCTCTAGCTATTTAGTCCTTTCACAAACAATCCAAAATGTATTTGCCGTACAAATTTAGCGCAGCTATGACAAAAAGGACTGACTGACGTAAGTTTGAGTGAGGTGGACTGAGAAGATGTGTAGTTGCGTTCGCGTATAAAATGTGTTGTATATTTATATTTATGGCATTTGGTGGACGCCTTTATCCACTTACATTTTTATACAACTGAGCTATTGAGGCAGAACCCACGCCTTTGGCTGCTACCCGGCTCACATTGCACCTGACCCCTATTGCCCCTACCACAGGTGGTGGGTCCATGGGAGGGCGGACCCATGTCTCCTCTTCGGGCTGGGCCCGGCCGAGCTCCATGGGCAGA
>JBCNYH010000010.1:21430649-21446697 GCA_039654325.1 Tandanus tandanus
GACCCTACCAGGGGCATAATGCCCCCAACAACATAGCTCCCAGGATCATTAGGACATGCAAACCCCTCCACCACGATTAGGTGGCGATTCGAGGGAGAGGGACGTCTGGACCTCACTGCTTAGGCTGCTGCCCCGGCGACCCGACCCCAGAAGAAGCGGAAGAAGATGAATGAATGAATGAATGAATGAATGAGCTATTGAGGGATAAGGGCCTTGCTCAAGGGCCCAACAGTGGTACTAGGGCTTGAACCCCTAACCTTTTTATCAGTAACCCAGAGCCTTAACCACTGAGCCACCACTGCCCATTTATTATAGGTAATTCCAACAGGTTTTTCGACATTTACGGCATTTGGCAGACGCCCTTATCCAGAGTGACTTGCATTCATCACTTTTTTTTACACAACAGAGCAATAGGGAGTTAAGGACCCAACAGTGGCAGTTTGGTGGTGCTGGGGCTTGAACCGCCAACCTTCGGATCAGTAATCGAGAGCCTTAACCACAGAGCCACCACTGCCCGTTGTAGGTCTGTTGTGGGGAAAAAAATAGTTCAGGTTCTGTGCTCATACAAACGTTATATGAATATTGCAAGACAAAAAATCCTCGTATGATATTCCTGGGATACTCAGTTGACGTACAACCTCGATACGGCTCAAGTTAACACTGTCGTAAAAATTGTTTAAGATATAAAAATTGTGGGTATATAAGGAAGGCCTGTGGATTAAAGTAAGGAAATCACAGGAGCACATAAGATGTCCCACAATGCGTATGAAATTCGTATGTTAATCATAATACGGATGTAGGACCTAAGGAACGAACCTAAATGTAAAGAATGACCTACAAAACGGAAAAAAAAAATGTAACGTTTAAAACTCAGTGATAAGGTTCTACGATGATTTGTTTTGTATGGCACACCCACAACTTCCCTAGAAACTGCGACATACGCGACAGGGGCTTTAATAAACAAGTCAATGACAAATAGGCTTCATGCTAATTGATGCTGCTGCTAATTGAAGCTTTTAACAGTAGATGAGGGCGTCATGGTGGCATAGTGGTTAGCACTACAATAAGGTCCTGGGTTGAGTCCCTTGCTCACTCCTTCTGTGTGGAGTTTGCATGTTCTCCCAGTGCTTGCGTGTGCTTGCTCTGGGTACTCCGGTTTCCTCTCAAACTCCGAAGACATGCACATCAGGCTGACTGGCTGTTCCAAATTGCCCCTAGGTGTGAGCGTGAATGGTTGGGTGTGTGTTTCCCTGCAGTGGTCTGGCGAGCTGTTCAGGGTGTATCCAATTCTCTTAGTGTCAGATGAGATAGGCTCCAGCTTCCCTAGTCAACCCTGGTAGGATTAAGCGATTCGGCAAATGAGTGAGTGGTGAGCAGTGGATGAATAATAGCTAAAAGTAACTTTTTTGACAAAGAAATTAGCACCATTAAAATAAATAACTAAAATGAAAAACATAATAATGGAATTATATTGTCTGGATGGTTGACATAGGAAAGAACATTATGCAAATGAACAATAGCAGGTGTAGAGAACGACAATGTTGCCTGTTGATTAAGTGATAATACATGTAGTTAGAAGTAGGACTGGTTTGAAATGATGGGTTAGACCTTGTCCATGTAAGCTATTTTAGTAATGTGTTAGCAGGTTTAGCTTGTTTACTTATAGTTGAGAAAGGAGAAAAATGGAGCAGTATCTCTAATATATTGTGTGTGATTTGTAGTGGAGGCTCACGAGCATGAATTTTAGAGAAGCAGGATGAAATTAATAACGACATAGCCTCAAACAAAAATTAATTCAAAAGGTCAAAAGTCATAACAGTTGGCTTTTGCTGTAGGCTACTATCCAGTGAATTTTGACCCTGAGTAACCCTGTTAAATGCTACAGTCTTGCAGTTTATTCTAAGGAGTATTAGACATACCTTTGTTCGACTCTCTTCGATACAGTAGATGTGTTTCTCATCACCAGTAAGATAAACAAAGATAAGCTAATATCGTTTAGCAGGGTCACCAAGTCTCAGCAGAATGTCCAGCCGGACTCAAATAATTCAGGCAATTAAATAGCGAGTGCTTTTCTTCACCTTCTTTTCAGGCATTTGTATCAGAAACAAGGACACTACCGTAGTGTACATGCATTTCTGATGTATGGAGCTTCTCAATTTTATAATCTCCATTTCCCCCTCTCAATCACTGCTGTATTATAAACTGTAGACCCATAGACTGTCTGTACTCCCACTTTCCCTTTGTTGATGTCATGTTTGGATTGGTGCGTCACATGGGCCACAGAGAGAAGGCGGACACAAATGCAGAACTGTTTAATAATCACCTAAAGAGCAGGCTGGGTAGTCAAACAGACTGAAAACAGCACATACAGTACAAGGCAGGCTGAAGAACAGACAAACATTAGGCAAACATATGAACTGAGCAACCTCAATACCTCGTGCCAGGTTGTGTCAAACTAAGTCCTTACTTAGGCACCTTAATGAGCAGAAGGGGTAATACCTTTGTAGGAGGATGGGTTACTCCTTCTCCTTGGGTGGTCCGGCTACTCTGGTCCCCATGCCCTCTCCAGCTCGCACGCATGGCCTCTCGCAGCTGCCTATGCATGGCAGCAGCCACACCATGGGCAATGGTGTCGTTCCCGCCGGCTAAACTGCATGCGGGTACCCGGCCGGGTGTTTCCTGCTTGGGGAGGGAGGAATGTATCTCCTCCACCCAGTGCCCCCAGTCATGGGTTAAATGACCAGCTCCTGCAAAAGCTGCAAGGGCAGGGTTGGATCAGGATGAGTATCCTGGCCAGTTGCTGTGCCCGCCCTGGTAGCTGCATGTTGCGGTTTCCACACCTGCCGCAGATGCTAGGAGTCAGGAAGAGAGAGTGTCTTTAGGACCGCACACCCCACTGTCACCTAAATCATTATGTGCTGGTGTCCTCCTCTGGATCCACATCCTCAACACCACTACCATCCTCATTTCACCACCTCATCCCATCACTTTTTTCCAAGTCCACCAGCACTACCACCACCCACCCAACACATCTGGTTAATTTGTCTCAAGCCATGTGCATCACAAATTGATCTGGTCAGTCACCTCAGACACAAACACCCATGATGATCACCAGGGGAAGGAAGATTCGCCTAAATCGATGATTTAATCCATCATCAATGAGCAGAGTTCAAGTTCCTTATCAGGTCCTAGCCATGTTCCATTCCCAGTGTACATGCTGCCATCACAGTGCAAGCTGGGAACTGTAGTCTTGCTTTTTGCAGACCTGGAGACGTCCACTCACGGCGCAAAGCAAGACGAGTCCACAGGCAGGCATGACAGCTCATTGGAAATTGATTCCAGTATTGATACCATAATAGGCCTCTATTACTGCTTGCTGTAGTACCCAGTTTTGACCACTAGCTGAAACAATCATTCTTTCATTTGTCAAATTTGCTAGACAGCTGACTCTGGACAAAGGTGAGTGCACTCTGAACAGCTCACCAATCCATCGCAGGGCCAGCACACACACACAACCATTCTCACTCACACTCAGGGGCAAATTGCAACAGCCAAATATGCATGTCTTTGTACTGTGGGAGGAAATCTGAGTACCCAAAGGATACCATGCATGCACTGGGAGAACATGCAAACTGCACACAGAAACGCTCTCGAACCCAGAATCTTCTCGCTGTGAGGTGGACGTGCTAACCACTACACCACTGCGTTGCTCTTGAGCCCACCTATGAGCTTGTCACGTGTGGGACAAGCTGAGTAGGACCCAAATGCAGGACAACAGAGGCAGAGTGGGGGGTGAAAAAACTGAGGACTTTATTAAAGTTCCAACGCAAACAAAATACAAAGAAAAAGCAGAAGGAGGTTCAATACTACTGGTAGGCTGGGTACTTTGCTAATGCTGAGCAGGCAGGAGAACAGGTAATCCACGAGAATCCAGAGCTGGTCTAGACAGAATCACAGGTAGCGACAACGTCAACGAACCAACACTGGGGAGAGTTTTGCTGGAGTATAAGTAGGGTTCTGGATAAGCAACAGGTGTGTGGAGACAATTAGAAGCATGGGAGGAGGCAAGGCCACGCCCATAGCCTGGAGAAGCACATGTTAAAAACAGGAAAACAAAAACACACAATAGCTCCCCTAGTGGTGAGATAAGCAGGATCTTGACAGAGCTACAATGGATAAGTGGTGGAAATAATTGATGAATGAATTAATATGACTGTTTCAATTTGGTAGTTAATCTCTTCTAGACAAACCTTATAACTTAATGAAAATATGCAGGTATTTAAAAGATGTATGATTATAAAAACTCAATATATATCAGTACAGTTTTACATAAGATGAGGTGAGGTACGCATCTATCTCAGTTCAGTATGTCATTACCATGGGCCTTGTTTATTGGTGGACGTACAAGCCAACCAAATTCAATATTGGCTAGAATGAAATTTTTCTTTTTTATTCTCAGCCGACAGTGGGCAAAGGCAGGAAGCACCCTGAACAGCTCGCCAGATCATCACAGGGCCAATCTTGTTATACATAATAAAGTAATAATGTCTTACTATGCTTTGTGATTACTTGTCCATTCCAGAGAATACATGAAGTAGGAAATCGGTCACGGAAGAGTTCCCTGGCAGTGGCGAAGAGAAAAACTTAGTAGGATGGTGGAGTTTAAGTTTTCAAGATTGTTAACATCTTTTGTAGCTAATTGTCTTTAACAGCTGTTGTCATGACAGCACAAGGTCTGGCATTGCCATACTGCACTCATCATCTGAGCCAATGAGATCATACCAAGGTCACTGTGTATGTTTAAGAAGGAATTTTAACAAGCTATTTAATTATACATGAAAAACCAGAGAGAGAGATACCATGCATCTGATCCCATTTAAAAATTCAATAGATAGATGGGGCAGTGGTTGCTCAGTGTTTAAGGCTCTGGATAACTGATCCAAAGGTTGGTGGTTCAAGCCCCAGTCCCACCAACCTTCCACTGTTGTGTCCTTGAGCAAGGCCCTTAACCCTCAATTGCTCAGTTGTATTAAAAAAAAATGATAAATGTAAGTCACTCTAGATAATGGTGTCTGCCAAATGCCGTAAATGTAGACGGCAGCGTAGGAATGAGCAAATCGTTGTCAAAGCACACAAATCTAGTATTAAGTGTGAATCTGCTTTGCACCGTACCTCCTTACTCATCATCTTGTCATTCCTATATGTCCACGTCCAATGATGGAATCTGCAAAAATTGCTTTTGGCCTAGTCTAACCTCCGCACCCCCGTCGTTTACCAGGCCGGTTGCCTCTTAATCCACTGGCATTCTCTTCCAAGTCAAAGGACATTTTATAAAACAATATCCAGTAGAGAAGAGAGCATCTGGGCTTCGAAAAGAGCTATCAATTCCAATCAGGCTTTATTGTGATATGGTGAATGGAGCTCTCCGAGGGTCAGCGTAATTCTCTGATTATCCACTTCTTATACCAAATTGCCGTTCTCGGCTTTTGTACTATGTGAACAATACAAGTCCGTTGAGTCAGTGACAAGTAATTTTCTTGGATTTCTCCTAGGATGTAGTAACGAGCCAAAAAAATTTAAATACAAATAAATACCACGCTAATTTTCCAACATAAGTTTTTCATTATTTGCAGTAAATGCCCATTATTTCGGCTAAGTAAGCATATCTCCAGTATCCTAGTTCTCTCATTAAACCATGACGAGAGTTAATCAGCAGAGAATCATGGCATTACTTGTAATAAATACGTGCAAATGAACATGTATATCTGGAATGACATTTTTACACCAATCTGTGAGTCCTCATTGCTGTCAAATTGGTTGATAACAGCGTGTTCCAGTCCGGCAGGGCATCTTATTTTGTCATTATATTCATCAAACGATCCATCAGCGTTTACAGAATCCTTCTGATTTGATTATGTTAATATATTTCGAGCCATGTTTTGTGTTGGTTTGTTTTTGTTTTCCTAACTGGCTAGTGCAAGTGAAAGGAACAGCATGCAAGAGAAAATAGCAAACATGGTCATCAGGCTACTTCACCTCTATATAAGAACCTCGTAAACATTCAAGATGGGCGATGGGTGGCGTAGTGGGTAGCACGTCTGCCTCACAGCAAGAAGGTCCTGGATTCGATTCCTGGGCTTGGGCGTTTCTGTGAGGAGTTTGCATGTTCTCCCCGTGATTGCATGGGTTTCCTCCAGGTACTTCGGTTTCCTCCACAGTCCAAAGACATGCACATCAGTCTAATTGGTTTCAGGATGTACTCTGCCTAGGCCCAGTGTTGGCTGTGAGAGGCTCCAGTCTTCCTGCGACCCTACACACATTACTAACCTTGTTACTGCCTTGCACATGGATGACGACATGTTGATTTCGTCAGGTGACTACTATTTACGGTTTCAGTCATGTGACTGTCTCATGTAGTGAAAGTGTGCAAGAGTTATTTATGTGCACTGGCTTAATGTGTGATTCATAGTAGCTTTTTTAGCAGATTAAGAAAAATCTAACTAACTATTCTCATTATGAACATTCCGCTAAAGCACCAACAATCACGACTTGATTTTCTTTTTATAACGTCTCTATCTTGAGGCTGTTCTGTATATAGCCGAACTGGATGAAGCCATTATATGGTGATAAGCTTTAATGCCATTTTTGTGCATGAGACAGTAAATGGGAACTAACTGCAGGTATGAGGGAGCTGAAGACACCACAGACTGCACGCATCCTAAGCTGGGCTAAGGAATTGTTGAGCTAATTGTCAATGTTGGGCGGCAAAGCTGTGTAGTCTGAGGAAAAGAGGTCCTGGGTTCGAGTCTCATGCTCAGCGAGGGTGTTTCTGTGTGGAGTTTGCATGTTTCCTCCCACAGTCCAAAGACTTGCACATTAGGCTAATAAGCTGTTCCAAATTGCCCCAGTTGTGGATGTGTGTGTGTGTTGACCCTGCAATGGTCTGGTGAGCTGTTCAGGGTGTGCCCTGCTTTTCCCCGTGTTGGCTGAGACAGGCTCCGGCCTCCCTGCGACCCTGATTGGATTAAACAGTTCGGCAAATGAGCGAGTGAGATAACATTTATTCATTTTCTAAGCCACTCAATCCCAATTAGGGGATTGTGGGGAGGCTGGAGCCCATCTCAGCCGACTCTGAGCGAGGGCAGGGTACACCCTGGAAAGCTTGCCAGGCCATCGCAGGGCAAAATACACACACTCACAACCATTCACCCTCACACTCACACCTAGGGGTGATTTGGAACAGCTAATTAGCCTACTGTGCATGTTATTGGACTGTAGGAGGAAACCGGAGTACCTGGGGGAAACCCACGCAAGCACAGGGAGAACATGCAAACTCCACACAGAAACACCCGAGCATGGGAATCGAACACAAGCCTTCTTGCTATGAGGTGGACGTGCTAACCAGCCGGTGGGGCAGCCGTAGCCTAATGGTTAGACAAGCGGCTTTGGGACCAAAAGGCTGCTGGTTCGATTCCCGATACAGCAGGAAAAATGTGTGGCTGTGGGGGAGTGAGCTACACCTTCCTTTCCTACACCTTCTTGGCTGAAGTGCCCTTGAGCAAGGCACCTAACCCTCAGCTGCTCTCCGGGTGCCTTCAACTTCCAGACAATACCTTGAATCCAGACTATTTATAAGCTCGGCTTTATAACTTAGAAATATGGCGCAAGGAAGCCAAATGTGCACCATAGAGGGTCAAAGCTTTCTCTGGATCATCCCTTTAAAACTTAAGTCTTGAAAAAACAGGAACAAGCACATGTGGGTGGAGAATGAGGTGTTTTCTACATGGTAGAGCCTTAAAAAGAGCTGCTTGGATGTGACTGACTCGGTGTTGTTGCCAGCCGTTTACTCTCGCTTGAGTTATGGCGAAGAGAGGTGGTGAGATCTATTTTTTCTTCGCCTTGTCGATGCACAGCTAGTGCTTTTATGATACCGTCAAGCTATTTCCTGTAGTTTTTTTGTCCATGCTCATGATAGCTGATATATTCAAAACATGCTAATGCGCATGCTTAGATCATATGCTATAGAAGAACGGTCAGTCTCGAGACTGGCTACACATTCCCTTTAAGTAAACTTCCATGGATGGGGTTTAAAAGTTTGAACTGGCTGCACAAATGACATAATTTTACTGTCAGATAATATTACAGCAATTTGGTTCAAACTGAATACAATGTTCCCCAAACTATTATTCAAGCCCGGCTTAATGAAATCACTTCTGGCCAGAAAAAAAGAGCCATCTGCTTGGTTTTTGATAATTGGTCCCTCATTTCCCAACTGTCCACTTTTTATTTGTGGTCAGTCTGTGGACTAAAATAAAACTGGCCTGAGGTGTAGACAGCAGATAATTGTATTGGAGGGTCATTAAAGACTTTCCTTCCTACCTTCAATAAAATTTGCTAAGCTTTCAATACGAAATAATAATAACAAGAATAACAGTAAGAAAATGGAACATAAATATAACACTATCAAGTGGTTAATTGCTGTACACATAATTCTTAATTTTTTTAAAATACGCACAATTGAAAATTAATTGCCGCAATTACCGCAGGACACGAACTCATCAGTTCACTATGTATCAATCTTATCCGGCTTGGTTTATTCCAGCCACACTGGAAAATGAAGCAATTACAGCTGTAGCAAGTCAGCGAGGCCCAAATGAGTTGCTGTTTTAACCAAATTGAAAATTTGACCTTAAGATTCGTATAACGCTTTCAGTCCCTGGGTTGATTCTGCAATGCTAATCATTTCCTTATCGCTTTCTCATTACCTCTGCATGGAAACACATCTTTTTTAACAGGCCCTCAAATGAAGCACTTAAAATGTTTAAGTAGTGCGCTCATTATCTCTTTCTTTTTTTTTTTTTTAATCATGGAAACTTAGTTCCCTCTTTTCATTTATCCTGCTCGATAACTGATCAGTACCAGTATTTGATAATAAAGGCTACAAAAGATGGAAAGAAGGAAAATGAAGAACCACATGTCTCTCAGTACTTAATTTTTAAAGCTTCTCCAATATTTAAATTCCCGATTTCAAGAATTTATGACTGGGCGGCATGGAAGTGGTTATCACTTCTGCCTCACAGCAGGAAGGTCCTGGGTTCGATCCCCGGGCTCGGGTGCTATTGTGTGGAGTTTACATGTTTTCCCCGTGCTTGTGTGGGTTTCCTCCTGGTACCCTGGTTAACTCCCACAGCCCAAGACCAGACCCTAGCAGGATTAAGCGGTTAGGCCAATAAACAAATAAACAATTTATGATAGCAAAAGGACAGTATAGCATGTAATCCAAAGTAAAAGTGCAAATTCTATCATGAAACATAATATATTGATATAGGCACTATCTCAAAGCGGAGCTTTAGATATCCAAGCCTGGGTTTGCCTTTCAGTGCCTTTACATTCACAAGATGATTGATACATACTGAATTGCTGTTTTTTATTCTGTGCGAGTCTTAGCAGTAGTGTATGAGCCTCTTTTTTTGGTTTTTCAATTTTTTTCTTATTAATAATAAGTATTTTATTATTATTTATTATAAATTTTTTTATTGCTGCCTATTGTCAGGCAAGTCAGTGATACTTAACAGCCAATCAGGATCAACTCAGCATTTTGCAGACACCAGGCAGGATGCAGCACAACGATCAAGCCATATTTCAAGACTATTGTGCTCTGCTTGGGAGCTCTGCTAATATTTTATTCTGCAATTCTAATCATGGGTGGCATGGTGGCACAGTGTTTAGCATGTCCGCCTCACAGCAAGGAGGCCTGGGTTCGGTTCCAAGGCCCGGGCATTTCTGTGTGAAATTTGCACATTTCCCCTGTGGGTTTCCTCCGGGTTCTTTCCTCTCACAGTCCAAAAACATGCACACTAGGCTAATTGGCAGTTCCAAATCGCCCCTAGGTGTTAATGTGAGTGTGAATGGTTGTGTGTGTGTTGGCCCTGAGATGGCCTGGCGAGCTGTCCAGGGTGTACCCCGCCCTTGCCCAGAGTTGGCTGTGATGGGCAGCAGCCTCCCCACAACCCTAATTAGGATTAAGCAGCTTAGAAAATTAATAAATAAATAAATGAACACTAATCATATACAAAGTGTGCTGATTGTCACCAAACACAATCTTGGGTAAGACAGAGATAAGAGGTTATATGTAGTGCTTAACAAATGTATGAAACAAGCTGTCACAACTAAGAGAAATGCAGATTGTCTTTGGCTGTGGATTCACATATCAGGAAGGTAACAATCCCAAACAGCCATCTAAATTAAGTGGATATTATTTGAACAGGAAACAGAAATCGGGAGCATTGGGAATGACAGACTGGACTGGCCAAGATTCCAGATTTGTTCCACTTGAACAACTACAGGATTTAATTGATTGATGAATAGATTGTACAGGTTTTCTCCATGGACAGTCTTTGGGAGCAGTTACAAATAATTTGGAATGCAGTGCAGTAGAGCCTGTGGAGAAATCTGTTAAAACAATGCAGAAAGAATTAATGCTCGCTGTTATAAATGCCAAAACGGCAAACTAAATATGGAGTTCTCGGGCATCCATGACAGGTGGTCTAATAGTTTTGTTAAAGAAGCGATATGATGCTTTTCACTTTTTTTGACCCATAAATGTTGCTACAGTGTTGAATAGCCGAGTTAGATGACGCCAGAATGTCAAATAACGAGGTTGACGCATGTTTAAGTTCCTTGTCTGGGCTGTTTGAGCTCACGGGAAACACAAGATTTTTGCCAGTTTCTTCTGGGAGAGCACACTAGTGTGTCACAGAGTGCTGAGCCTTCTGATTAGCTGGCCTTTCCCCACTGCCCCCCCATGCCAGCGGTATCTCCGCCCATCCTGGTCTGCCTTCCAACACACTGACCATGGAGCCTTTAGTTTTCAAAACATGACCAATCAGAGCAAAGTAGGCACAGAGGTCCGAAAAACTATATGAAGGAAACCCAGGGCGAACATGCGATATAGAAGTGCTAAGCGTTACTTTGTCTTTGTCACTGATTGTGAAATTATGATGTATTCCCAAAGCATATAAAGAAAGCTACGCAACAAGGCCTTCAGTTTTTTTAAAGTAAAAAAGTATAAAATACACTTTATAAAATGACATTAAGACATAAAACTAATGTTTTGCTTTTCTTGTGTACCAGTGTAGTATATACTACAATAATTATTCACCTCAAGCTTAGTGAATATGAATATAGTCCCTTATAGAAGCCTGAGGTGAATAGATGGTAGCAGATGTTTGTTTAAAGCCAAAAGCTGAGCTTCTGTAAACTGAAAACGAATGCAAAGTTTTTTTTATGTAAAAAATAAGAAAAAAATATTATCCTTAACTGTTTCAGTGGAAAAATATAGTTTCTACTTCTAATGTTCATTTTCAGTATTGTTTCCCCCACCTGTTCTGTTCAAGGGTGCCAATAATTTTCGAGTAAGCTACTGTATAAGGGGTAAAAGTTTTAGATGCTGCTCAGACTGAGAATTAAAATTAAATCCCTCAACCCCTCAACATTTTGATTAGCTTAAATCCTTAATTTTATAATTTTAATTTTAGCTCTGATTGAGCTCATGTGCTGTAAGGAAGACAACATAGTCGTGTGTGCCACTTTTTTTTTTTTTGTTGCCGGGCATTGTATAAAAGGCCAAAATAAAGTGAAAGTGATTAAAAAATTACAAGGCAAGGTAAATTGAAAAATGTAAGATTTATCACTCACTCTTTGAGGGTGCCAATAGTTTTGAAGCTAACTACTGAACTATCAGTCATATAAACGTCCAAAGGCTGCAATAAAAAAAGAAAATGAGTTTTTCATGTGCATATTGCATGTGTTATAAATAATGCAGTGGGTTTGTAGTGATTTATTTGAGTCATGGTTTTATGACAGAATTCGTATACAGGCATAATGTTATGGTGTGATTAAAATAGTGGTCAGAGACAATTTACCGTGTAATGCAGCAGCTCCGGAAACACATTTCTGCATTCAGCCGACATTATAAATGTTACCCAGTTTTTCCAATATACCTCATCCTAATATGTTTTATAATATATATTAAGATAGCATTAAAGAAATTCATTCCGGGCAAATTATATAAATGATATTGTAGTGTATTGGGAGCAGTGAGGGAGGCCGGGGCACTAGTAAAATGTAAGTGAAATAAAATAAGATAAAATATGTCCAAATATGTGAATACGATAATTTCCCCCACTGTCTATTTTTTGTGCTTGCACTTTCTTTTCTTTTTTTTCTTTTTTAATTTTATTCCATGTCAGTTTGACATTACAGGTTTCACAGTGTCTTGAATTACTTTTTTCTGTTTGTTTTCGATGGCAAGAGCATAAAACTAAACCTCAAGTCATTTTTTCCCCTTCATTCCAGCTCCATTTTGCCTTTCACCTTCTCTTTTCTCCTCCGTCTAATTGGGTTTCATTGATTTATCCGGCTTGGCGCAGTGCTAGATGTTGCAGTTGCTGACCCTGCAAAAAGAAAAAAAAAGGACTCAGCTGCCTAGAGGCCTGGCTAAAACACAACTCCCCTGCTTGTACTCTTTACCCCGTAGCTAGACCTGAACAATGGAGTCAGAGGGCTGGAATCAGGTCAACCTGCAAATCGAGAAGTGCAAAGGAAAAAAAATCCATAAGCCTGAATGATTTAAGATGCCGTTAGAAAGCACTTAACCTTGTTCTGTTCCTCAGCTGTGTCCATACCTAGGCTTCTTTTGGGGACCATCAAGGAACAGTTTTGCTGATACGACTTGCTTCTGATCGTAAAATAAATTGGATTTTCTACAATCGGCTGTGTATTCATGCCTTGTCTGGGTTTGTGACTCACCTGATCTAAGAAATCTGACGTTCCTGAAAGATACGAGTCTGAAAAATGACCCAGATGGTCATGATGCGGGTCTCTGTCGTACCTTGACGGATGGTGGGACAAGTCAAGCTCGAGGCGTGAAGGGGATATGGTGTAGAGAGGATTGGTTTCCTGGTGAACACCAGTGTTTTGCAGCAACTACATGAGAGAACACACCAGCAAGGTGATATGCAAGAATATGGGGACGTGATTCTAACTTCTCAGAGAACCACATGTCCTACTAAATCTCTTTTACATAAGTGTCAATGTGGTGGCATTCAGTCTGATAATAGTACTATTCAGTAATATATTATTACGAATATGAGCCACTAGGCTAACAAAAAAGCCATAAATCAAACAGTGAATTTCCTTGGAATCAAATCTACGAGTTCTGTGCTGTTTAGTACTTAACTCTTATTTGCACTGGAGGTGGCCTTCCACCCAAACCACTCAGCGCAGGGGCCGAGTGCGTTCAAGAATATGTTTAGGTCACCCCAGTGTTACAACGACATGCTTGCAAGAGGAGGGACTCAAAGGATGGCATTTTATTAGCATTTTAATTGGCAAGCAAAGTTTTAAATAGTACCGATTTACTGGAAAGGCGATATCCCCAAAGGGAATCAATCCTGAGACAGTCGGGGGGACACTGTGGGGGTCATAAAATCTGCCTTTCACTAATGCTGATGTAAATCCTAAAAATTTAAAAAATGCAAGCCTTAAGTCCTGAAATTACAAAAAGAATATTACACAATAAAAATAAATAAATAAATAAATTACGGGCGGCACTTTGGCACTGTGGTTGGCACATCCACCTTAGAGCAAGAAGGTCCCGGGATCGATTTCTGGGCTCGGGGCGTTTCCGTGTGGAGTTTGCATGTTCTCCTTGTGCTTGTGTGGGTTTCCACCAGGTACTCCGGTTTCCTCCGTCAGTCCAAAAACATGCACAGTAGGCTAATTGGCTGTTCCAATTCGCCCGTAGGTGTGAGAGTGAGTGTGAGTGTGAATGGTTGTGTGTGTGTTGGCTCTGCGATGGCCTGGTGAGCTGTCCAGGGTGTACCCTGCCCTCGCCCAGAGTTGGCTGAGATGTGCGCCAGCCTCCCCGCGACCCTAATTAGGATTAAGCGGCTTAGAGAATAAATGAATGAATGAATAAATTAAGAAGTAATAAATCACCCTTATTTTGTGTGTGTGTGTGTGTGTGTGTGTTTTGGCTGTTATTTATGCTCTGTGTGTGTGTGTGTGTGTGTGTGTGTGTGTGTGTGTGTGTGTGTGTGTGTTGAACCTACGTGTTGTTCTGTGTTTCCAAGAAGTTGCTCCTTTCCCGAAATGTGTGCTAATACTTGTCTGAACACCATGGCCTGGCAGCTCCGAGTTAGAGAGGACAACTTCAGAGCTCTCCTAAATCTTGCTGAAGTTGGGAGTATTTTCCGAGTATAAGCAAATTAATAAAATGCTCCTACTCCTACTTCTAAAAGAAGGATCAAAATTGCATGATTATGAGATCACGATTTGTTTGGTATACAAATACAGACACTGATATCTCTTCACACACCATCTCTGAAGGCCTGGACGTGACTACAATTGCATGCAAGTAAAAGAAAAATCTTCACTACATCCATAGGATCTAGATTAGACTGAAGACTCAAGGCGGTCCACTAATTTGCTACAGTTATTTTTCTCCAAAGAACACCGTCCATCTACGGGGCGAAGGCGGGGTACACCCTGAACAGCCAGCCAGATCATCGCAGGGCCAACACACACACACACACACACATTCACACTCTCACCTAGGAACAGCTAATTAGCCTAACTTGCATGCCTTTGGACTGTGGGAGAAAACCAGAGTACCCAGAGGAAACCCACGCAAGCACGTGGAGAACATGCAAACTCCATACAGAAACGTCGTCACCGAACCCGGTACTCGAACCCAGGACCTTCTCACTGTGAGGCAGATGTGCTGACCACTGCGTCACCATGTCGCCCCTGTCTAATGTACTCCTCTATTTTGGTAGCTTTGTCCCTACATCATACGATTAAGAATTGTGCACTGAAGGTGACGTGGATGTTGCTGAATATGCACAGAAACTGGTTCTATTAAGCTGGGTTTGTACACTAATTATAAGTTTCATATGAACCACAAGAATATACATGAAAAACAGGATGTAAAACATCGATTTTTATATTTTATATTTACATATTTTAACCATGACAGAGACTGTTTAGGTGAGCTGTACACTAATGGAAGAGGTTAGCCTTCATACTAGAAAACACAAAAGATAACCAGCTCTGTGAAGGTGTGTTCGCACACTAATTCTACATTTTAATATTTACTACAAGGCGGCACGTCCGCCTCACAGCAAGAAGGTCCCGGGTTCAATTCCCAGGCTCGGGACGTTTCTGTGTGGAGTTTGCATGTTTCCTCCATGCTTACGTGGGTTTCCTCTGGGTACTTCAGTTTCCTCCCACAGTCCAAAAACATGCACAGTAGGCTAACTGGTGGTTCCAAATCACCCCTAGGTGTGAGTGTGAGTGTGAATGGTTGTGTGTGTGTGTGTGTGTGTGTTGGCCCTGCTATGGCCTGGTGAGCTGTCCAGGGTGGACCCCGCCTTCACCCAGTGTTGGCTGAGATGGGCACCCCTAATTAGGATTAAACGGCTTAGAAAATGAATGAATGAATGAATGAGTATTCACTTCAGTACAAGAAATACAAGAAGGCAAACTAAAACAATTTTTCAACAGTTTATTTTTCCATTTTAAAGAGAGATAATGACGACACCCATGAAAACCATGAGTGCCTTACATTTTTCATTTAAGCATTATACACCCGGGATAATGATTTATAATCCTGTAATAGCTGACCAATCAGATCGCATAACTTCTGTGTAGCATATATTAATGTATACATATATCCATCTATCCATCCATTATCAATAGCACTTATCTGACAAGGTCATGGAGGAAGCTGGAGCCAATCCCAGCTGACTTTAGGCTGGAAACAGGCTATACTGTATATGTAGTACATTTTTACACATTTACATTCATTCATTTAGTCAACTGGGGTCGCAAGGAGGCTGCAGCCTATCCCAGCCACCTCTGGTCAAAGGCAGGTTACACCCTAAACAGCTCGCCAATCTGTTCCAGGGACAACGCACACACACACACACACACACACACACACACACACACACACACACACACACACACACACACACACACACAC